>JACYFF010002017.1:11516764-11535116 GCA_017589665.1 Selenicereus undatus | reverse complement strand
TGTGTGTGTGTGTGTGTGTGTGTGTGTGTGTGTGTGTGTGTGTGTTTGTGGTGTACTTCATCGATGAAATGTAGTTTTTCCCAAAAAAAAGAGAAATGTAGCATGAAAGTTTATGATCATATGATATAATTTACCTTCCGTATGTAAATACAAATTAATGATTCAAGTTATGATGTACTAAGATTGGTAATTAATTCTGATTCGCTCCAAAAAAAATGATAATGAAATATGATTTTCTTTTTGTTTTTTTCATTGGGAACCGTTCTGCATATCCACATCTTCCTGATCCTGTCTTCGCTGGAATTTAATTTTAGATGGTTGTTGATGATGGAGACGGTGACGTGAGAAAGTGGAGAAATGGGGGGATATCAATTAGTGAATTTTTATGAATTTAAAATTTTAAATCAGATTAAATTCTAATTGTTTTAAGTATTTTGACGGAATTAATGAGAAGCTTGGATTGTGGAAAGGAAGTATTCTTAGGCAACCATTCATTTTGACACTTATCTTATAAAGATGTATATATAATTTTTTTTTGCTAAGTGCGGTAAAGTTGGTAAGATTAACTTTTGCTTTTTATTAAAAACATTACATCGCAAGGGCATTGACCACAGTATTAATCAATGAAAGGGTAAGTATGTGGAGAGAATTACTTCAACCCTTATTGGCAAGTTTCATAGTAAACCTATCTTATTTTATGTTTTTCCTCAAGCTGTAGACAAACATAAATAGGGAAACAAAATAAAAAAAAATTGAAGAGCGAAAACCAAAGGAGGGCAGAGAAGCAACTCTTCTATTAGAGCTAGGTTTTGATGTTGGGACCTGTTCGGGAAAAAAAAAATTGAAGAGCAAAAAAACAAAGGGGAGCAGGGAAGTAACTATTCTATCAGAGCCATGTTTCGACCCTAGAACCTGTGAGACCTATGAATTTTTATGAATTTTAAAATTTAAAATTAAATTAACTTCTAACTGTTTTAAAATTTAAAATAATGTGAATAATTAAAAGGTCACTGTCAAGTTTACATCCACAATTGCTATTTGAAGAGCAAAAAAACAAATGAGGGCAGGAAGCAACTCTTCTGTCAGAGCCAAGTTTTGATCCTGGGACCTGTGAGATCTGTTAATTTTTATGAATTTTAAAATTCAAAATCAAATTGATTTCTAACTGTTTTAAAATTTAAAATAATGTGAATAATTGAACGGCTAGGATTCACTGTCGAGTTTAAATCCATGGTTGCTATCTACTGAAACTCCACAAATCACTCTCCATGCAGTATTTGAGAATTCCTCAATTGTGAGCACTCTACCCATTTTAGCATTTGTTATATAAAGATTTTGATTTTGTTTAAGGTCATAACAATACAATGAACATTGAATCAAAGAGGGAAAAACATTCTGCAATATATTATAAGCAGTTACATATAGTATTTTGCATATACTATTTTTCAAAATTAACAAACTATCATTAAAAAATAAATCGCATAGATCCTTATACCAAGACATTCATTTAACTAAATGTAGATATCATCATAGTCATTTAAATTCCAATGGGTCTTGTGTTGTTCTAACCACATATTAAAAATGATATATCATATATCATATGTCGTATATATAATATAAAAGTGAACTAGTTACTATGGTGATAACATTTGTCATATTATCATTGGTCGCTTAATTTTTAATTAAAAACATAACTTTGTGACAACTAATAAATTATATTAGCTATATTATTAAATTTAACATGTATCGTAAATGCAACATGGTAAATCATGCAATTATGTTGTTCTAATCAAGGTGTGATTAGAATATGAAAGACTTTACGAGAATACACTAGTTAACAATTCAATTAACTGAATTATTGGAAGGATATACATATGACTTTGTAGTGCAATTCATTATGTTGGCTTTTATTTCAAAACAATTTTAGAAAACTATAATGAACATTAAATCAATGAGGGAATTTTTTTTTTTGCAATATGTTGTAATCAGTTACATATAGTGTCTTGCATACGCTATTTTTTAAAAAATGAACTAACTGTCATTAGAAAAAAATAAAGATCATTGTACCGAGACATTCATTTGATTAATTGTAGAAAATATCATCATAGTGATTTAAATTTTGGTGGATCTTGTATTGTTCTCACCACGTACATATTACAAATTATGAATTTTACAAACGTATGTTTTCGCTATACAATGAAAAATAATGTAAAATACACTATTAAAGTACCGACATATACCTGTGTGAAAGACGAGATTCACACTAGTATGCTATATAAAGAAATATATGGAATTGGTATCGTAAATTTGTAAGTATGCAGTAATTTGTGTAAGTCTAGAGAAATTTATAACATTCTTAAAAAAATTAATATGGAAAAAATTTAAAGCATGTAGAATCTTTGGATAAATATACAAGGAATAATGAATTCGGATGAATCGTGTCTACAGTTAAACAATATTGAGATATTACATATTCCTAACCTTATGTTTTTTTTTTTGTTTAACTAAAGGTATCTACGTACCGCCGATCGCAGTGACTAATCCCATCGCACCGTGAGCTCTACTTAAGGGTAAAGGGTTGGCCAAGAATTGCTTTCCATTCCCAAAGATCAAAGATCGAACCCTTGACCAATTGGTTAAGGGACGAAGTGAGTTACCACTACCCCACAACCCTTTGGTTCCCCTAACCTTATGTTTAGTGCTTTTTCTTTTGGGTTGGATAAATGGAGTTAGTCATTGGAAGAAGTTGGAGGAGTTGAAAGAATTGGAAGGAGTTGGAAGAAGTTGGAAAGAATTAGGAGTTAGGAGGAGTTTTGTAATTATATAGTTTAATAATTTCCATTGTAAAGTTTGTTGTGATATATTTAAATTATTAATATTAATAAGTGTCAAAATTTGTAGATCACGAAATGTTATGTGAATAACTCCTTTTGTGTGTGTGTGTCTTCTTGTGAATCAAAATTTATTTTTTTAATCCAAATATAAAATCTATGATAAGTCAACTATATGAAGACGTTAACAGGCATGCAAGCGCATGGGCATGCATGACCCCCCAGGGCAAAAACACATCATTCACTTACACTAGAACACCCCTCCCCCCGGGGGAACCCAAATCAAATCTTTTGGCCCGCTCCACACACACACATCATGTCATTGGCTTATAACGAATATTGATCGCCCCCGTCCTCCCCTGCCCTTCAATCAATTTCTTTTTTGGCTCGCTCTTGGAACAAAAGTCAGTGGAATAGCGCCATTTTGGGGGCACTGTTAGGTTATTAGGTTATTAATAAGTGACAAAATTTGTACATAATACCAACGAAGAAGTAAACATAAACAAAATATACAGATTTTGTTTTAAAAAAAATATCAAATTATAAAAGATAACTAAAGATATAATCTAATTTTTTTTCTTAAACTTTTATGCCTTTCATTATTTTCTCGTTTGACAAATATGATAGGACATTAACAAGAAATAAATCAACGTGATAGGGCAATATTTAATTTATTTTTTTAAAACAATTTATATCATATTTTTATTTATTGTCATATTTTTTTTCAGAATTTTAATTAGGGGTAAAAATGAATACAAAAAGTTCACAGTTAAAATATTAAAGCAAAAAATCTTGATGTTGGCATATATATGAATGATGGATTAATGTTGAAATATTGGCTAAAAAGTAAAAAATTTCACATCATATAAATTTAAATTGGTAGAAAATTGGTCGAAGTTGATAAGAGTTGGTAGAAATGAAAAAAGTTGGAAAGAGCTAAAAGAAGTTTAAAAGAGTTGGAAGGAATTAGAAAGAGTTGGAACTTTAGAATTCTAACCCAAAAGAACAAGCCTTTAATTGTATAAGGTTAGAAAAATGAAAAAGACAAATATGAAATTTCTTTTTTACGTCATTTCTGTGCACGAATTGGTGCATTCAACAATTTTATTTTTATTTTTCTCTTCTTTGTTTTGAAAAATTGTAAGCCAAATATAGTTGACCCTTTTAGGAGGCAAAAATTTCAACAACCAATCAAGACTCGCGACGAACAAAATCAAATATTTTTATTTCGCCCAATTATGCTCTGCCACGTGCCAAATTCATTACGGAGGTCCATTAAATTAAATATTTGATGTAGCATTACTGCGGCCAATTAAAAAGCGCAATGTGTTACAAATGATGTAGAAAATAAATTATTATTCCTTTTCAGAGATAATCAATAAGAAGCTCTAATTCCAACTTCTCCATAAAAAGGGAGCTACTCCTCTCATTTTGGGGTTGACATTTAAAAGAACTCACAAGAGCTCAAAACTCTATCTGAAGAAAGACAACAAGCACTCTAAACAAGTGTCGTCCAATATCAGAGACCAAGCAATTTGCTCGGCACATATTAAGCTTATTAGGTCATCTTTCGAGACCAAATTCATTCAAGAACATTAAAGGAGATCGAATCAGAGGATTTATTGTACTTGTTCAGTTAATAATTATATAGAGATTGTTCCGACATATACAATATCAATACAAAAATTCGATTTGTTACTGAATTTCTTGTCTAATTTATTTTAGGCTCAAAATGTGTGTTTACAACCCATTAAAAGAAATTTCGCTAATTTTTAATTTCCATTTCGCTGATTTTTGGTCATCTCCTTGCTTATTTTAAATTCATTTAATAATTCATGTTTTTAGCCCCCAATTTAGGGTGTGTTTGGTAGGGATAAAAATCATTTTCCTTGAAAATATTTTTCTCATTTTACAGTGTTTGGTAAAACATGGAATGGAATCATTTTCAGGGGAAAATCATTTTCTCTAGAACGAAGGAAATATTTTCACTTTGACTAGGGCGTAAGTTGATTTTATATTTCTTGAGCTCTCACACGATCTCACACTGTTTTTCTATTCTATGTCTATTTCCTCAACATATGGTCCGAAGATTAAGAAAAATCATTTTAGCTTTTTTGTTCTTTTTTTGTTAATCAAACTCATTATCTAGAAGGTTCATTTTCCTTTTTACCGAACAACTAAAAAATATGAACTGAAAATCATTTTACATAAAAAATCATTTTACATGAAAAACTATTTTTAGGAAAACGATTTTCAACCTTACCAAACACACCATAATAGACAAAAATGGAGCTAAAAACCTCCATTTATGGTGGTTAGGAACTAAGGTTGAACTTCACTAAGTGAGGAGATCCTTTTCGACAGTTACAAGCGCTTAATTTGATTTATGCTTCGTCGATCATTTCCGATTTGGTCTGCTTGACTCTGAAAATTGGAGCGAGCGAACTCCATTAATAATCTTCACTGAAGGAGAACGAAATACGGATCCCTTTTATAAGAGAAGTTAAGAGGAGAGGGAATCCAAAATGCGAGCAATTATCAATTATCACAAAAAAGAGACAAGAATTTTTTGATAAAAACAAAAACACTAGTAATGCACTAGAAAAGACCCATGCATTGTCCCGGGATTAAATTTTTAGATTCTAAATGATATTTCAAAAGTATCATTGAATAATTAAGCTCGGTGTCAATGTGTTGATAAACAAATTATATATATTTCAATCCAACTCATAAGAATTAGCATAACTAGTAAAAATAGGATTGAAAGTATAAGATTAACTTTTTGAATTATGATACATTTCTACCCATGTGTTGCACCAGGGCATAACTTTTCAAAGTATAAAATGCACATTTTTTTAATGCGATATTATAGTTATTCAATATACATAATCTTCCAATTAAGATAGATAGATATATAAGTAAAAGTGTTAAGATACATCTAGTCATGCATTGCACTGGGAAATAGCTCTGTAAAATGACAATGGATAATTACAATTGGATAGAATATGATGAACTTGAAATGTATAATGCATACTAAGAGAAAACATTCAGAAAGAAATAACATGGTTGATAGTAACGTCACAAAAAGTCATGTAGGTAAGTGAAATGAAGCTGATATAACAATTAAATTAAAATAAACAAACGCCTTCTAAATGTATATGTATCTGTAGGGGGGATTAAAATTAAAAACAAATAACCCATTGTATTTTGTACCTCTACATACATAGGAGCAACTAAATTGTTTTTAAAAAACCCGTTGTATAGCATGAAAATGTGATATAAGTGATATAAGAAGAACACATACAACAAAATTATTTTAATTGTACATTATGAAGGAAAATTAAACACAAAGAAACAATCCTAAACGATGAAATAGTCATATTTTTAAAATTAAATACTTTAAACAAACATATTGTTGTTTCCTTTTACTTGAGGAATAACTTGTTTATGAAATGAACACGTGCCTTATCCTAACAATTAGTATTCACCTGGGCGTTGCACTGGAATGACACTTTTTATGAATATTATCTAGATAGTGTCTAATAAAATGAAAGCGCATCAAGCATAATAAGTAAATGTCCAAAAAAAAAAATAACATAGTCAAAGAACATAGTTTATCAAAACAACAATAAGTACCACCACAAAAATTAGGACAAAATAATAATAACCAAATTTTTGTTTGGGAATGCCATCTAATTTAAGACACCATTTACATTCAACGTCATTTAACTGATATCCCCAAATAGTCAAATGATATATTTTCCTCACCACTTTAATACCAAATCCCTACTCCAACCCTAACAACCCCGTCCCAAAAAAGGACCTTAGAAAATGATTAGTTATGAATGAATATTTTAACTTAAAAAGTGAATTACACACGGAGGTTGAAGAACAACAAGAAATTACTTCAATATAGTGATCCCTACTATAAATTACCGATGCAAAGCCCTCAAATTGATCAAGTCACTGCATTTGATATAGGAATTTAATGTCCTTGGCATATCTAACCAATATACAACCATATTTGAACCTAATTCGCAATGTTCAAACCAAACACATCACAAACAAAACTATAAACTTTAGCATCATTAATCATAAATAGAGCTCTATACATATCAAAGGAATCCATCTAATACATCCCTCCTAGGAAGCCCATCCACTCCAACACCCACTCAAGGGTTGTTGCTTTAGCCATCCTAATTCTAACTTTTCAAATCATAAATTAACATGCACTTTTTAAATAGCATATTATAATTATTCAATCTATATAATCTTTCAATTAATATAGATAGGTTAAATAACTAAAGAGTTAAGAAAATAAAATAGTTTGATGTTGTATTTTTACTGAAGTTATTGATGACTATTCCTTTCAATTTCTTTATAAGGAAAAATCTATGAATTTGACTTTAGCGAAGTGAAAACTCACATCTTTTTGTTTTGAATTATAATTTGGAGAATATGACTTGAGAAATTTAACTTAGTTTATACAACATATCAAATAGAAATTTAAAAATATGAAAAGAGGATTTAAAGCCAACCTGCTTGAACCCAATCCCTCCCCCCTCCCTCCCCCCAAAGTTGTTCTAAAACTTACGTACTTCAATCTAAGCGTCCCCTAAAAAGTTGTTCTGAAGCT
The DNA here is from genome assembly GCA_017589665.1 of Selenicereus undatus. Taxonomy (NCBI): domain Eukaryota; kingdom Viridiplantae; phylum Streptophyta; class Magnoliopsida; order Caryophyllales; family Cactaceae; genus Selenicereus; species Selenicereus undatus. The sequence goes on along the minus strand of JACYFF010002017.1, from coordinate 11,527,649 downwards.
TACCCACTTCAACTCAAGTGTCGCGAAGTATCTACCCCTACATCGACTTTTTTATAACTATATGGTCCTTGGAAAGTTTTTTTTATTTTTTTGAATCGTCTATGTACCTAATATAGATAATATCAAATTGATAGAGAAATATAAATCAACTAAACAGAGTATCAAATTGAATGGATGATTTTAGTTCTGTTACATCCACACAGTAATCCAAATTCATAAAGTACATGATTTTTCAAATGTAGATATTTAACCCATATTAAAACTTACAAAAAAATATTTTAAAAAATTATGCAAAAATCCTTCCAAAAAAAAGCCTTCAAATAATTGATGATCTGAGTATAGATTGCTACATTAACCACTTATGATCTCTCTCTAGTCATGGATCCCAATGGGATGCCCACCTTGTCCTCAGCTAAACCCCAGATGGTGTTCACAAGAAGATCTTGGAAAAGCAAGAATCATAATTATTTTAGTGGACTAACTTGGTAAATTGGCTAATAAAGATGAATCTAATAACATAATTTGCTCGTAAGACAAAAATAATCATATTTACATATTTTTGCAAATTATTGCAACAAATGTAATGAGATAGTAGGCTATATTGTGGTAATTGTTTTAGTAAAATAACCTGACAAATTGGCTAACACACTTTAAGACGTTAGGGGAAAAAAAAATTAGATTCAAGTGTCAAGTTGTAACCCTGAAGCCGCAGTAGCGCTTACAACTCGACACATGTTCATTGCTTTGCTAACCAAAATTTAAGGACGAAATATGTTTCCAATCCCAACGAAACATCACTTAAAAGTAATCAATGATATTCATGCAGGGTCAAAGTCATATGGTCGAAAAGTGCAACAAACCACAGCTTGATCAATGTTGCTTTCAAATAAACTGTCAAATGTCCACCTAAATAGATCCAAAACTAAATACTATGTCGAATGTATTGATTAGCCTAAAAAAAGGTTAAAACAACTAAGACTATGATTATGAAATGTTTAACATATCCAAATTCCAACCCAGCAATCAAAGACCATCACTAACCCCCCTCCCCTAAGAACATATAATGATCTTGCCCTCCAAAGCAAACGACATGCTTCGTCCTGCACAATTGAAAACAACCTTACATGATCAAAGTTTAACGTATTGATAGAAGGGTCAATGAACTCATTTTGAGTGATACTAAATCATATTGAAATGCGAACATGACTATTTTTGAACTGCTCCACATGGAATGAATTTATGAAAGGGACTAAGGAGCATTGTAATTCACCCATCAAATAAAAAGGACCAAATCGTAGGATGAGTCACACTTACAATAATTGAAGGAGACATGCATCGAGAAAACTTGAATAAGACTATGAGCTAAATTGTGAATATATACTCACACAGAAAAATAAAACCAAACACTGATCATACCTTTGATTCAATATACCAAGACCTCAAGATAAATGACAGGGATATGATAAGAGAGTGATAGGAAAAATTTGAAGTTAAATGCATACCTCATTTACGGAAAGAACAAAATTAAGCTTCTTAGATTGAGCATGTGACTAAGCATTGCGAGAGAGCCATTATTCACATACTAAATTCTTTTTTTGTAGCTTTCATTAATGAAGCAAACTCTTCCTCATTTTGCGCCCAAGAGCAACATTGTCGTAAGATGCTACATTCAGGCCTATTTCTGAAGATAATTTCTTACACTTACTGCTTACCAGATGAGTATAATATAAAACCCAAACTAAACCCATATAAATCAAGCAAATTGTTTAGAACATAGAAAAGGAAATTGGTTGCTGAAAAGTAAAACAACCTGGGCAATCCTAATTTGGTGAAATCTCTTCTCAATTCCAAATCTCCCAGGGCCAATCTACAAAGAGAGTTTGAGTGTTCCTTGCAACCATCACCCAAGACTTCTACATCAACGCTTATATGGTGCATCCAATACTGCTATTTTTGAAAGGTGGAATGCCTTTTCTAAAAAATGGGATAAGCGTTTAGCAAAAATGGTGGATACTCTAAACAAATGACATCTACAATACTGGCTGTGAAAATTATTTTATGAGGTGGTACTCATTATTAAGCTGGAAAAGGTGAAAAATATTTTACAATTGTCACAAAATAGTTTCTTACAAAATGAAACTTATTGCTATGCTTTACTTTCTTCCTTCAGTTGAGAGTAATTGGACACAAGTAATTAAATAATTCTCAACAACATTTCAAGATCAGAAGTCTTACCTCATATTGAAATCAAAGATAGATTCTCTGCTAGTGACTTCACTTAGAGATCTTGATCCTATGACTGCATCTATCTTTTGGAAAGTAGCTTCTCTCTAGCTACAAAGCGCAAGGTTGTGTACATTTAGAGTTGCAATCCCCTGTGCTTTGATGAGGTGATACTCATCTCTCGAGACCTCCCATTTAATGGAGTAATTCAGTCCTAGGAGCAATCTATGCAACAGTTTATTCACTGTTACTCCAATCAAATAGTGTCCACAGGTGACTGCGAGGTACTTCTCATAGCAGGTTTTGGGTCAAATTATCTAGACATCGGCAGAGTCGTTCTTGAACCTTCGATTCCTCGTCGTCGTTGGCAACTAGGTACTTATCATGGTGACCTCCCATTCATAATTTCTTCGCATTATGAAACAGCTCCATCACAATTTGCAATGACGATACGAATGATGATGATCAAATGGGATTGAATTTGAAGTTGTGGAGATAGTGGAAGGTTCAGGGATGGAAAGGGGAGAGGAGACAGAGAAGCATGGGAAGTTAAATTTATTGGAAAATGAGAGATTCACGGATGGAAAGGGAAGGAGAGAGAGAAAAGTATGTGAATGGACGCAGTTACTAAATCAAATATAGTTGCCAAGTTTGTGTCATCCATAGTTAACATGTGTTTTTTTTTAAAAGAAAAATTAAAAGGCTGTGATTGCTCAGATAATGATATCAATGGTCCTGGATCACTTAACCTCCGCAAATTAAGGAGAGAGTATGGTTAACAATATTTCTTTTATATTATATATTAGATTACCGGTTGTAGCAGGCTATGATAAATTTAATAAATGACTATAATTTCTCTATCTATAATCAGCCGCGCATATAAAAGATAACTACAATAGTTCTAAAAAAATTTATTACCATAGACTCTTTGGCGATGAAATATATACCTTCAGGTGAGGGTGCTTATCGATCTTTATAAGCAAAAGGTCAAATTGTTAGAAAATTATTTAACAATCAACGCTGATCATAACAAAAATAATGAGCTTTTCAAGAATCATAATTATTGTACTATGTGAACATAAATTAATTTTTCCATATATAGCTTATTAAGAAAATTATAAGGTGTAAGATGTTTAAATTTTCAAATATAAAAAAAATGGTGCTTTTAAAAAATAGTCATAAAAATTGAGCATCTTCTAAAAACTCTTCTGTAACTCTATTGTAGAGACTTCCATACTCTATCAAGAAAACAAAGACTTTTATACTTCTCATTCCTTAACTAACGTAGAGATTCCAAATTATGTTCAAACAAATATTTGTCAAAATCTCTTTCTTTCATGTAAATTTTACCTTGATCAAATGAGCTCTACGTGCAAATCCACTTGATTCCAACATAAGTAAAATCAGTTACGAAATGGAGTTAGTTATTTTTGTATATAATTTATAAAGATAAATTACAAGATCAAAAGAATTCTAACTGTAAAAAAAACAAATCTTTATCTTAAAAATGCTAGAATGGATAAATGCCTAAAAATGCTTCCCCCCTCAATCCAAGTTTCTCATTAATCCAAGCTTTACAACCGTTGATCAAAATCTTAGGCAATCTCAGTCCCTAGATTTATCTTGATAATCGCCAATCTCTCCCTTTTTACTGGGTACATTAGGTCTCAGGTTCAATTTCCCCCTCCCTCATTGTATTGTACTCTTTACTGGACTCTCTCCCTTTTTACTGGGTACATTAGGTCTTCTCAGGTTCGATTCCTCCCTCCCTCATTGTATTGTACTCTTTACTAGACATGTTAGGTCTCAAGTTCTATTCGCCCCTCCCTCATTATATTGTATTGCCCTTTGTGGCTCCTACGGACCAAAACGTTTTTGATTTCCATCATTATTATTAATATTTTGTATTTTTCAACACAAATATAAATTTGAGCATGTATTATTAGAGATAATAGAATAATAAATACAATTTTCATGATTTTTTTATTATTACTATTGTTGTTGTTGTCGTCATTGTCGATATCGACAATGTTATCTTCCTCTTTGAATTTGATAACATGATCAATATTAATTATAATAATCTAATTATCAAAGAGAGATTAGGAGATTATAATGGATATAAATTTTTTTATTATTTCATTATTATAGAATAAGTTCATATTTTAGAAGTTTTAACTTAAGAAAACTGAATTATAATTACTGAACAAGTCGTAAAACCTTATGTGACACCTTATTATTAACACATAATATAATATATACATCTATATAGAAATAATAAACATTTTTGATTTCCGTGATTATTATTATTATTTTGTCTTTTTTTGATACAAATATACATAGAGCATGTATTACTAGCGATAATAGAAATATAAATATGATTTCCATAATTATTTCCATTATCACTATTGTTGTTGTTGTCGTCATTATCATTATCGTCATTGTTATCTTTCTCTTTGAATTTGATAACATAGTCAATATTAATTATGATCATATATATGTAAGGATTGTGGTAAAAAATTATATATTGTAAGCATAATATAGCATACTGTAAGGGTTGAACGTGAAATATAAAAAAAATTAAAAAAAAACACGATCATCATATTAGGTCCGTGAAGCTGAATTTCTTTCACATTTAATATAATCTATTTAATAGAAGAAAATAAACGAAATTTTTTTCTTTTTCTTTCAAAGCATACATATCTTATAATTATATTTAATTCATATAAATCTTAAAAGTATAAGTAATGTTTTAACGTTTCAAACAAATTAACCAAAATCTAATCTATTTAACGCATTAGAAAAAATGAAATAATTTTTGTTTTCTTTTAAACCATACAAATCCAATAATCAAATTCTCTTCATAAAACACCTAAAATTATAATTAATCTTTTGCCGTTTAAAATAAAATGCCCCAAATTGTCATAATACTTCAAACTAAGAAATATCTCAACTCACTTATCTAAACTCAACCCGTCTCTTGCAAGACAATATAAGGGCATTGAAAGTTTATATCAAAACCCATAAAACTATTACGTTGACCAAAAAACCAAATGTACAAACTGTGAATATATAATTATATTAGCACCCCCCATAAACCACGTTAAATAGCCAAAAAAGTTATATAATAGCATAAATATAATGTTCAAATTATTTTTGTTGAAAGACAAATTTTATTTGTGTTACATGCGAAACTAAAACTAAGCCAACTTTAAAATAGTTTCTACCTAACTTCACAAGAGAATTAATGACTTCATAAATTTTTACTCACCAACAAGAGGAGGATGTGGACTTTTTGTCATTGACTTCATAAATTGACTTATCATCACCCTATTTAGTATGCTTTGTAGCAAATTCACTATCTATTGTCTCCATCATACTTATATACACTTTTTTCACAATTATATAGTTTTCAAATATTAATCTCATTAATTATGCACGAAGCGTTTGTCTACTTAGCTTTTTCATTAAATTTTTCCATTATCTCCTTTAAATTATGATATTAATCATCTACCATAACTATTCGTTTATTATTTCGATAATATATCTACAAAATGTTTATTTGAACATACTCCGTGCAAAGCACGGGTCCAGACTAGTTATGTGTAATTTTAAATTATAACACAAAATAAGAATTTTAAATAGTTTTTCTGTGAGTCCATCATAGGATCCTCAAGCTTTCCCAGTATAACATAGATTTTTAGAGCCCCAAACTCTAATCTTGTCCATTATTTTTTGAACAAGGTGCTAACAATCAGAAGTAAATAGTCTGTCTGAAATGATTGACGCACCCAAATACTTGAAAAGTAGAGATCCTTCCTGAAACCAGGAAATCGCATGTAGCTTGCTTTTAATATCTCTATATACTCCTTGTAACAATCATATGGGGTTTATGCTGGCTAATTTGCATGCCTGAAGTTGCTACAAAAGCATGAAAAGCATCCGCCAGATAGGATAGTGACATTTCATCTACTTTATAGAACAGTACTTGTTGGATTCATTTCTATAAAAATGAAAATTTACAAGAGACATGATTTTTTTTAAATTTTTATTATTATTATTATTATTTGTTATAATGGATGCGAGAAAGTATGAACAAATTGACAATTACACACAGATTTAACGTAGTTCACTAACAATGTGTTAGCTACGTCCACAGGCAGAAGAGAGGAATGGTTTTTATTGATGATAGGAATACAGAGGTATGCATTACATATATAGGGTTTAGATTCTAGGGTTGACCCACCACCGTGCTAGGTCTGCGAAGGGGGCTACAGAAAACAGATTCAAGGCATTCTAACAAATCTCCACCTTGACTTGAATCCTCTCATAGCAACAATAGATGCACCACAACAGTGCCAGATCTCTTCTACCTTAGATTTTTGCTCTCCAAGAGACAAATTAGCAGCTTCCAACATTTAATAAGTCCAAACAATGTTGGAACTTGCTAACTGGAACCAGCTTAGTGAACATATCGGCGGGATTATCAGCAGTACCTACTTTCTGTATTTGAATTCTCTTTTCACTTCTCAGGAAATGATATCGAACATCAATGTGTTTGGTCCTCTCATGGTGAACATGATCCTTGGCTAAACGTATTGCACTCAAGCTATCACAGTATATGGTAGCCTGAGCATGGGGTAGACCAAAATCACTGACCAGTCCTTTTAATCGGATTCCCTCCTTGGCTGCTGCTGTTAGTGCCATGTACTCTGCTTCCGTAGTAGACAAAGTAACTGTGGGATGCAAAGTTGCATTCCAACTTACAACAGAACCTCCAAGAGTGAAGACATAACCAGTCATTGATCTCCTGCTATCCACATCTCCAGCATAATCAGAGTCTAAATAACCTGTCACCAAACACTGGGTATCACCTCCATAGATGAGACCAACATCAGACGTACCTCTTAGATAGCGAAAAATTCTCTTCACAACTTGCCAATGCTCCTTACCAGATTCGCCCATGAAACTACTGACAACACTAATAGCATGTGCAAGGTCAGGTCTTATACAGACCATCGCATACATCAAACTCCCTACTGCACTAGCATAAGGAACTCGAGACATGTATTCCTTTTCTTCAGCAGTTTTAGGAGCAAATGCAACAGATAGGTGAGCATTTGCAGCACTTGGAGTATCTATAGGTTTTGCTGCAGACATGCTGAATCTTGACAATATCTTCTGAATATAGCCCTTCTATGATAAGAAAAGCTTCTTTTGACTTCTATCCCTATAGATCTCCATACCCAAAATTTTCTTGCTGGACCCAGATCTTTCATCTCGAACTCAGCACTTAGGAGACCTTTTAGTTTCTGAACATCAGATTTGTGCTCTGTAGCCATCAATATATCATCAACATATAGCACCAAATAGATAAACGAACCATTTGTTGCCGTGTTGTGATAAACACAACAGTCATATGGACTCTTGTTATACACGAGCTGTATCATGTAGGTGTCAAACCTCTTGTACCACTGCCTAGGTGATTGCTTTAGTCCATATAAGGACTTCTTCAGACGACAGACATAGTCTTCTTTCCCAGGGACTTGGAAACCATCTGGCTGAGCCATGTATATATCTTCTTCCAGCTGTCCATGTAAGAAAGCTGTCTTCACATCTAGTTGCTCAAGCTCAAGGTCCTGATGTGCCACCATTGCTAATAGTACTCTTATGGAAGTATGTTTGACCACTGGTAAGAAGATCTCAGTGATGTCTACTCCCTTCTCCTGACTGAACCTTCTTGCAACTACTCGAGCTTTGTATTTGATACCCTCAGTAGGCGATATCCCTTCCTTCTTCTTAAAGACCCATTTGCAGGTGATGATTTTTCTGTCCAATGGTCGTTTCATTAGTTCCCAAGTCTAGTTCTTTTGAAGTGACTCCATCTCATCTCCCATTGCTGCAATCCATTGGGTAGACTCGGAACATGTGACTGCTTCTTTATAGGTGGACGGCTCGTGAGGATCCACCTCTTTAGCAACCTGTAGTGCGTAAGCCACCATATCCTTGAAACCATATTTCGTAGGAGGCTTCCCGAAATTAGCCCTCCGAGGGCGACCAAGAGCTAAGTTATGTTGATTAGCTAGCGGTGTGTGGGCTCGGTTTCTGCACAAGAATGTTGAGCTTCTTCCTGTTGCGATTCACTCTCATCATGAGTGACTTGGTGCTCCACCTGTTTCTCAACACTACCAGTTTCTAACACAATAACAGACTTCACAATACGGTTCAACATTGAATTTTCATCAAATACCACATTTCTACTAATAATAACCCTATTTTCTGATAGAGACTAGATTTTGTAACCTTTCACTCCGTTCTCGTAGCCCAAAACTACTCCCTTCCTGGCTCGAGGTTCCAATTTACCCTCATTTATATGATAATAAACAGGACAACCAAAAACTTTCAGATTTGAGTAATCTGTAGGCTTACCAGACCATATCTCACATGGGGTTTTGAGATGTATACTTGTGTGAGGTCCACGATTGATCAAATAGCACACTGTATTAACGGCTTCTGCCCAAAACCTTCTAGCCAAACCAGCATTAGAGAGCATGCACCTAGCTCTCTCCAGAAGTGTTTGATTCAGACGTTATGTGACACCATTTTGCTGTGGTGTATCCCTGATCGTGTGATGTCTAGCAATCCCTTCACTATGATGGAACTCATCAAACTCAGATGAACAGAATTCCAGCCCATTGTTAGTGCGCAGCCGCTTGATCTTCTTCCTAGTTTGATTTTCCACTAATGTCTTCCATTGCTTCAAGTTGTTGAAAGCTTCACTTTTGTGTTTCATCACAAACACCCAAGACATTCTGGAATAATCATCAATAATTGACAGAAAGTACCTATGACCCCCCAAAGATTCAACACAAGAAGGGCCCCAGCAATCCGAATGAATATAATCAAGTGTACCTTTTGTTGTGTGAACTGCTTTCAAAAACTTTGTACGATGTAGCTTTCCAAAAACACAATGCTCACAGAACCCAAGATCCGTTACCACCTTGTGAGTACAGAGGAGATCACTTTTTGCCAAAATTTGTATCCCTCTTTCACTCATATGACCAAGTCTCATGTGCCACAACTTAGTCATATCATCCTTGTGAACTTCTGAAGATGCAACAACAGTTGAAACAGATAACGTAGTACTTTGCAGTATATATAAAGTACCTCGCTTGACACCCTTTAGAGCCCTATCTGAACCCTTGCAGGCATACAGAACTCTTGCTTCACCTTGAAAACTGAATCCTTTTGTGTCCAACAGACTCAATGATATTAGATTCTTTGTCATATGTGGAATATGCCTGACGTTGTTCAACGTACAAAATTTACCATTATGTGTCCGTATCTGTATAGAACTAATTCTAGCCACTATGCAAACAGCACTATTAGCCATAGAAATATTACCTCCAGTCACCTGCTCGTAAGTGGTAAACCATTCTCTGTGCGGACATATATGGTAAGATGCCCCTGAATCTAGGATCTACACATCAGTGTGATGCATAGGTTCATCAGCGACTAGGGCTATATCTTCTTCGGGCCTACTACCACCTTCTGCGACAGCAGCAATACCTACTTGTTTTTCCTCCTGTTGTTGTTGTTGCCTCTTCTTTTTAGGATACTCATTTTCCAATGTCCCGTCTCCTTACAGTAGTTACAGATATCACTAGGTTTAGGACCCTTAGAACCCAACGACTTTGATTTCTTCTTCCCCGGATTCCAAGGTCTTTTACCCCCACTGGCTATCAACCCAACAGCCTCGGTACCAGCACCACCTATACCAACTGCCTTATGACGCAACTCTCTGCTATGAAGAGATGATCTAACCTGTTCCAGAGACACAGTATCATTCCCAACAATAAAAGATTGCACAAAATTTTCATATGAGGGTGGGAAAGATACTAACAGAATTAGGGCAGCATCTTCATCTTCAATTTTGACCTCAATATTATGCAAATCTAACAGGATTATGTTTAATTGATCTAAGTGATCTCTTAGAGACATACCTTCCTGCATTCGCAGACCAAATAAACGTTACTTCAAGAGCAACTTGTTAGTTAAAGACTTCGTCATGTATAGACTCTCAAGTTTTAACCACAACCCAGCCGCAGTATCCTGGTTTGCGATCTCAGTGATGATATCATCTGCACGGCACAGCATGATCATCGAGTGTGCCTTCTCCTCCAAACTGGCCATCTCAGCAGTGTCGGCGCCTAGATCTTTCTTTGCCAGCGGCGCCCATAACCCTTGTTGCTTTAACAGGGCTCGCATGTTGATATGCCATAGACTAAAACTGTTCCTCCCCATAAATTTATCAATTTTCACGTTCAAAACGAACATCTTACTGACCAAAATTCGAAAATCCCTAAGGCTTTGATACCAGTTTGTTATAATGGATGCGAGAAAGTATGAACAAATTGACAATTACACACAGATTTAACGTGGTTTACTAACTATGTGTTAGCTACGTCCATAGGCAGAAGAGAGGAATAGTTTTTATTAATGATAGGAACACAGAGGTACGCATTACATATATAGGGTTTAGGTTTTAGGGTTAACCCACCACCATGCTAGGTCTGCAAAGGGGGCTACAGAAAATATATTCAAGGCATGCAAACATTATTATTATTATTATTATTATTATTATTATTATTATTATTATTATTAT
>JACYFF010002017.1:11457147-11516754 GCA_017589665.1 Selenicereus undatus | reverse complement strand
ATTATTATTATTATTATTATTATTATTATTATTATTATTATTATTATGATTATTATTATTATTGTTATTACTATTATTATTATTATTATTATTATTATTATTATTATTATTTGGCAATAATTAAATTCTCTAAAGTATGCTGATGCAAACATTGATTTTTGGCAAAAGGCATCTAATAATAATAATATCTTTTGCTATTGAATATAATTAGTAAATAATATTATTTTCTATTGAAGAGATGCAATTATTATATTAACTAACTAAATTTGTAAGTGTCTCTTCAATGGATGAGATTTCATGTCGTGATACAGTTCATGTCTCTTGAAAAAGACACCATATTCTCTCTAAATAGAGGATGAGTGGTCTGATTTGATCCATCCAAAAAGTTATTTCTAGTAACCTTCCCTCTAAGTTTTCGTAACATCCTAAGGCTTTTACGGCCTATCTTCGTGTGTGCAACACACTGACAGAGAGACTTATTTGTATCCCAAATATCTAGTCACTAAGCCCTATTGCACAATTAGGGACGATTAGTGCCTTTAAGAAAAGAGTACACCACCTGCCTAACAGTCTCGAAGTGATCTTAGACTGATTTCTTTCTTAATTTTTCTAACAATCTAAAGACTCTGTTATGACTTCGTCATGTAGAGATTTGGCCACTAACGTTGTAAAGTTGGAGAGACGCGATGAAGGGAATTTTAGGCGATCACAGAAGAAGATGCATTTTCTACTCACCATCTTGCAAGTAGTCTATGTCCTCACATCTAACCCACCACAAGAACATGATAGAAGACTATTGAACAAATTCGGCATTGTCACAACGACGACTACGTTTGTTGTGACCATATCCTCAACAGCATGTGTGTAATAACCCAACCCTAACCCATATTTATTTATTTAAGTCATACTTGTTTATTTAATTAATCATATTTATTTATTTAATTAGTCATGTTTATTGATTTAATCACCCATGGTTATTTATTTAACCAAATCATGTTTATTAATTAAATTGCACTCAATTTATATAGTTACCGAATTACCTTATGTCATTAAAATTTTTCACTTTCATCTATCGTATTTAATCATCCCAGTAGGGGGATATTTCATTTGGGTCCCTTTTTGCAATTCAAGTTTCATTGATCGTTAATTCCAGTTTCGTTGATTGATTAAATATCGGGTGAATCGATAGTAAGTATCGATAATTATGGTTTAAGAAATTATTATTATTATTGTTATTATTATTATTTTATTTTTATAACCTCGCAAAAATTTAATTGCGAGCTGTGAAAATTCAATCGTATACGGTTTACTTTCGTTCCCGGGCCCAAACCGTATAAGCCAATCATAGCCCAACAAGGTTGCATTGTTAACCATGATTTAAACATAACCATGGTTAGCCAAAAGCCACTTTATCAGAGAAGAAAGCCTAGCCAACTAAACTTCAAGCCATTTCTAGCCTGGCAAAACACACACACACACACACACACACACACACACATCTCTCTCTCTCTCTCTCCCTTCTCTCCTCCATACCCACGGCTCCTTGCTCCTCTCTTTGCTAGCTGCTGTTTGGCCACCCAACCACTACCGAAACAGCCCCCTCTAGCCACCCTAGCCACCACCTACATCCCCTCAAGCATCAAACCTGACATATATTCCTTGTTGCTCAGGCAAAGTAAGTAAACCCTAACCTTACTCTTTTGGATGTTGATTGTATCTTGGTTTTGATTCTTGTTTTGGTTGTTTTGATGGTTGATCATGTTCTTTGGATGGAAACAAGAGTTATTTTGATGTTTTTAATTGTTGATTGAGGTTGGATCATGCTAGGGTGTAGGGTTATTCATGAGCATGCAAGCTTAAGGCTGGAAGTATGTGTTTCTTGGATTGTTTGTATTTGATCTAGTGGATTTAATCTCTAATAATGTTTATGAGGGTATTTTTGGTGATCTTAAATGAGATGAAGAGGAAGTAAATTGGTCAAAAGTTAGGGTTTTAATGATTATGTAAGGTTTAACCTTCCTTTAGCAAGCATGTTACTTGCGTATATTTAATTGATAAATGATCCTTGATGTATATAATTATGAAGTGAAATTGAGTGTGGTGGTTTTGTATGGTGGTGGGAAGGACCAAAACTTTGTTACATGATTTAAGAAATGATTTCAGTTGAGGATTTGTGTGAAAAGAGAGGAGAAAGCCATGACAGTGAGAGCCAAAAAATGACAGAAAACAGGGCAAGATTTGTCAATAAACTAGTAATGATCGCCCAGCCAAAAATTATGATTTTTGGTAGGTAAATAAGTCAGTGTGTTAACTTTCAAATGCCTTTTAAATCGTCTTAATCCGAGTTCTGTGGCAAATGTTATGGCTGTGTTTCTAGAACTACATAGGTTCAACCAAAACTAGTACACTTATGTTCTAGCCCCATTTTGGGAATCCTTTGTGGGAATCATGTTTCATGTTGTAAATGTAATTTTTTCAGGACTTCTTAATCTTTCCATATTGTGGTTTTAGGTCTCCATTTGAGATTAAGAGTGAAAGTTATGAATTTTTGAAGTGAACTGACATGCTTCGGTGTTAATTGGCCTGTTATTGCAATTTCTATGCAGTGTATACTTGGAGGAAAGTTCTGAAAATTTCACTGTAGATTTTCCATATTATTTTCAAATTTTTTATAATATGTCATGAATTTTGGTTGAGTATTTTGAGTTTGGTGATCTTTGGAAGCATTTTGACTAATTGTGTAAAGAGTAATAATAAAGATTGAGTGTGATTGATCATGCACTCATTTTGTGTATTTTGGGCCAAGTAAGGTCATCTTTGGGGGGGGGGAGAACAAATATTTATGGGATTTAATAGGGCATTTAGCTCAATTTTGGAGAGAAAAGAAGACAAGTATGTATTGTGGGAGTATATTTATGAGTTATGGACTTTACAAACGAAAATACCAAGTTTAATGAGTTTAATAGCTTCTATGGTTTTCAAAGACTCACTTGGGGTGAAATTCTACATCTAATGGATTTATGAATGAAATATGAGAAGTGGGGAGAGTTGTGACTCAGAAATCATATTTATAAGACGAAGTTATTACAGTTTATGCTATTTTGAACCAAGATATATCTCTCTTGGCCTTAAACCTTTATTACTTACTCAATTCAAAGTATATCAAATGTATTTATCAAGCCAATCTAGTGTACTCACTGTTATCTTAAACCAAGCTATACATCAACGAGCCTTAAATCTGTATTAGCAACCTATCTCAGAAAAGGCCGCAGCCACTATCTCATTTGTCACCATCAAGGCCTTTTCCTTTGTGATCACATTTATCTCATTGTGGTCTATGTTACTTTCATTTACTTTATATCGGATTTAATTACTTTTATTAATTCAGTTTTGAAGTTATATTGAAATACCCAAGTTATGTATACCATTTAATTACTCAATTTCTATTATACATACTTACTCAATTATGTGAGTAAGGATAATTTACTGACTACACATACTTACAATGACATTCATGAAACAAAATCGAGGCCTAGTAATCGTTTCCCATTATGCATAAGTGTTATCAAGTCAGAACATATTTATCAAGTCAGATGACATTTATGAAACATATGACATTTATCAAGTCAGACGACATTTTTTTTTAAAGACTCAAGGTACGCCCATTGCCTGTATCTTCAGAAAGCAGATTGGCAAGTGTACACCTATATGTAGATCATATCATTGCAAGGGGTTCACATCCAGATAATAATGAGTAATTCAGTTTCATATTACTTTCATTTTCATTGTTATTATGAACTAAATGAATTGCAAAGGCGGGTATCCATCAACAGTGTTTCTATGCTCATTTTACAATACAAGAATACATGTACTGAGCTTTAGCTCACATTTTCGAATTGTTTTCATGTTTTCCATTATAGGTGATGAAGTATCACATGTTTCTCCATTTAGCAAGCCCTGTTGGAAGTCATTAGATCCTCACTGTGGATTCAACATAGCATGAATGTTGGGATCGACCTCTGGGTCAAGTTGGGTCTATATTCAATATACTTGTGTAGTGTAGAGTGCGAGTTAGCACATGGTATGATTAAGTCGATTGTATGGAAGTTAACTATTATAGACTTTGGTCTTAGAGTGTTTCAGTTTAATAGATATTGTGATTTGAACATGAGTTGTAAGATTAAATGGTTTCAATGAGCCTTGTCCTTATCAGGATAGCGGTCGCGCCATCTATCATTAAGTCTTCTACTGCAGTTTTTCGTAAATCACGTCATTAGCATTTTGGGGGCATTACAATGTGTGACTCATTATTTGACACATATCAAACTATGCCGTATGTGAATGAGTTGTGGATTCTTTTGGAGACAAGATACTTGAAGGAGGATGATACTAGTATGAAATTTTTAGTGGGTTAATTCCATAATTCTCAAATGTGAGAAGATTGTTCAATAATGGACCTATTTAATGACCTTGAGAGGATTTGAGGGCATTTTGAAATGCATGATACGAATATGGATGAAACTATAATAATATCTAGCAGAATTGACAAACTCCTTACCTCTTGGAAATATTTTAAACATAGCTTCAAATATAAAAAAGAAAACCTTCCCCTTGAGGAGTTGGCTAACTTTCTCCGAGTAAAAGATGAATTCTGCAAACAAAAAGAGAACAAGATTGCCTCTAATATTAATGTTGTGGAAAATAGCCAACCCGAAAAGGGAAATTACAACCATGATAAGAAGAATAAAAAGAGAAAGGTTTGTTGGGATTGTGGTAGCTTAATTCACTTGAGACATGAATGTCCTAGCCCCAAGAAGAAGAAGAAGAAGAAGGACTTTAACAAGTCTAGATATGGACCCAAGCCATGATATCTGAAGTCTTCATGATCCAAGATGAGAATTCTTGGTGGATTGACTCCGGTGCTACAAGACACATGTGCAAGGACAAGGCTTGCAACAAGTAGTGGAGGATGGTGTTTTCCTTTATATGGGAAATTCCCTAAAAGTACATGTCCTATGCAAGGGAATTGTAATTCTAGAATTAACTTTCGAAAAGTTTTAACTTTGAATTATGTATATCATGTTTTGGATATCTGGAAGAATCTTGCGTCGGGTAGTTTTTGAACCGTATTAGGTTCAAATTAGTTTTTGAGGCTGATAAAGTTGTAATTTCTAAGGAAGTACTGTTTGTTGGAAAGGAATATGTGTGTGATGGAATGTTCAAGTTAAGCATCAATAATATCAATAATGTTTCTGCTTATATTTGTGATTCATTTTCATAATAGATTAGGCCATGTTAATTTTAGAAGAATGAATGATATGGGAAAACTTGATTTGACTCACCATGCTTAGCAAAAATAATTAAAACTTAATTAGAGAGTTTTGACCGTTACCTGAACTTAGTCAGTACTGGACTCCGACGTTCCTTTAGCTTCCGGTTTACAGATATTGCTAATATCAACCCCACCTTCCTTAGATTAGGCACAACACATATCCGTTTTGTTACCTACCTCGGATTGAAGTCTTTAATCAAGTTGTAAGTATTTTTAAAGGATAGTGGAACTTTGATCAAGAATTTATAATATTTAAGACATAAGGTTCAATTGGATAACGTTCCCTATCGGGAAACTTTTTTTATTAAAAGCTTGAAAGTTGAAATATTACAATGGAAGGCTTTGAAGAAGGACTCTAAGCTAAGATCATTAGAGATGTTTGCTCATAGAGAAATGGAGAATCCCAACTTCTCTTTTGCTCAAGAATGCTCAAATGACCGTGTCCCTTCTCAGCACTTGACCTATCTATTTATAGAGGGCATGGGGGTATCTAGGATGCCCTAAAGGCTACAATACATAAAGATTTTTCACATGACTATAGTAGACACTGATGGCTATAGTACACACTTTATTTTATAGACCAAAGACTTATCAAAATGGTACAAAAATGAGGTAGCCACTTTTCAGAACTTTTTGTGATTGACAAGACTAGTCATCATTATTGAGATTCTGCATTCCTGCCTCTCCAATTATATCTTGTAGACCATCATTATTTAGGTAATCATCAAAATCCTAATCAATTTGCTTAAGATGTTATGGATCCTATTCTTCAAATAATTTAAGAGATATTTTTTCCTATTTTCTGATAAGAATTTTTTAGCTCCAACATCAAAGAGATAATCAAAGATATCTTTGGACATTGCACCTTTCACCTTCATGTAGTCTTTGAATTCATTATCATAGGCGAAGGTAGAGTTTCCACAATGCATTAATGTTTTTCCTCGTTCGATTAATGCCTAACACTGATAAATGTTGAAAAATCCAATAGCTCTTGATAAAGCAGGATCAATAACTAGATGCGTTGGATTTCCATGAATCCAATTTTGTCGTTCATAATTTGGATCTTTGCAATCAACAATCTGGACAAGATAATGGGCTGATTTGGCTTTTCCATTCTCATATTCGATCAGGGCACTATAAATTTCTAAATTAAGGCATCTACGAACTAGAACTTTCGTTGAACCATCAGGAGATGTAAGAATCCAATGGATCTTTTTGAACATGCATTGCTGGAATTTAGTTAAGGTTGAGAAAAATGAAAATTTTGGATCTAGGATTTCTGTGAAGTAAAGTACCATCTCGTATTTTCAGACTTTATAGACAGGGTCATTAGGAGATAATGAATGTGTTGGGAAACAAACACCTCCAACTCCAAACCTATCGGGAAAGTAGATTATTGTACCCTAAGACTCCCAAATATCGTAGGAGTAATGATGGTAAAAGAGTCGATACAGTCTGCGTACCATTCATTGAACCATTTCTCTTGGACATAAGAACATATTTTTTCTTGGATATCATAAGGACACCGAAGGTAATTAATTTCTAATTCTAGAAGAGAAAATCTATGGGCTATTAGGTAGGCGGTCGATAGTAGACCAAAACATGATCTACTTTTTTTTATGAAATTCTAGGTTATCAATAAGGATTTTACTAGAAGACGTAACCCATTCTAGTAGAAATGGAATTTCATTAAGGATCTCCTCCTTTTCTGGCAGGAGGTTGGCTTTGAAGATCACCATTGGCGAGTTCTCGAGTTAGACTGCCCGCCAGAGAGTTCTTTGATCCTTGTATATGTTCAATAGAGAAGGAAAACTGGTTAAGTCATAATTGCCAACGCAAGAGTCTCCCTTGCACTTGCATATTTGATAAATTCTTTTTCACAAAACCAAGTATTCTTTTGCAATCCGTTCGCATAAGAAAAGGTTTTGGGGCTAAAAAGATTAAGAATTTTTCAATTCCTCTTATGAGTGCAAGGATTTCTTTTTCCATTGTAGGGTAGTTGCATTCTGCCTTATTAAAACTTCCACTGCAATATTTGCAGAGTTTTTCTCCTTCTTTGATTTTGAGTACTGCACTCCAGTGTTCATTGCCGGCATCTGTTCCAAGAACTAAATCATCTCCTTCATTAGGCAAATTAAGAACGGGAGGATTTTTAAACATCTTTTTGAAGTTTTGAATAATTTTTGTGTAATTAGTGTTCCATGTCCAAATTACTTCTTTCTTCAGTTTTTGCTACAATGGTTTTCTTAATTTAGCTAAATCTTTAATGAAATCTGAAGCATAAGTAAGGCATCCGAGAAATCCTTCTAGCTGCTTTCTATCTTCAATTTTTTTAGGAAATTTTTCTATTTTTTCTAGAATATGTTTTTGTAAGATAATTTCTCCAACTTTTATCTCTAGTCCTGAAAACTCAATTTCTTACTCAGCATAAATGCATTTGTTCTTACCAAGTATAATGTCATGATCAATGCATCTCTAGGTAACAGCTAAGATATCATCTTTGTGCTGTTCTATGGTTTTAGAAAAGACAAGGATATCATCAATGTAAACTAAACAACAATGATTAAGGTCTTTGAAGATGTTATCCATTCTTCTATGGAATATTTGGGTTGCATTTTGAAGACCAAATGGCACTACTATCCATTCATAATGTCCTTGTGGGGCATTAAAAGCAATTAAGGGAATACTCTCTTCATCCATTTTTATTTGCCAATAATCACTTTTACAATCCATTTTCGAGAACCAAGAGACTCCTTGAATTCTGTTGAAAAGGACTGTTTTGTTAGGAATATAGTAACCATCAAAGATAGTATTATTATTAAGGTTTTTTTGTAATTAATTACCATTCTAGCTTTTCCCTTCTTTTCTTCAGCATGATTTCTTACCATAAAAGCAGGACTAGTGTGAGGGCTCTTACTGTTTCTAATCAATGCTTTATCTAGAAGTTCTTTGATTTGTTTATTAAACTCTTGAATGTCCTGGTGGGTGTACACCATTTGTTTAACTCGGATGATAGTGTTGAATTTAATAAAGTGATTTTAGCAAATGTTTTGTCTTTATCCCAAAATTTTAGCGAATTGTTAGAGTAGAGTTCCTTGCATAATTTTTCTTCTTGTTCAACAATTTGCTCTTTAACAGATAACTCAAGTAATGAGATTGTTAGTGCTACTTCTCGTTGTGCAAGCATTACCTTTTCACCACGCTGGCTGCGTGTGAATTCAATCTTTTAATGAGTGTAAGCCTTACTTAATTTTTCAATATGGACTGAGTAACCATTAATTTTAAATATTATTTGGTTTATGGTCTGGGTGCATGGAGAATATAGTTTTTGAAAATTATTTCCAATAATTATATCATGAGAGGGTTGATCAGTAGCCCATAAAACTGGTATAATGCATTGGACTCCTCCTAATTCTACGGATAATCCTTCTATGGCTTCATTGTGGCTCATAACACTATTATCAGCTATCCTTACCTGTAAAGGGTTTTTAGCTCTTTTCCACATGAATTCAGGAAATAATGATATTTTTTCAAAGCATACAGAACAACCACTATCTATGTAAGCACACAATGCATATTTGTTATATCCCTCTAAACATACTTTTATTGGGATGTAGATGCTATTAGGATTTGTATTGGTAGCTTCATAGCATATTTCCATAGTCATATTTTTAACTAATTCATCCTCATAGATTGGTTCACTAACAGTTCTGGTTTTGTATCCAATGACCTTCCTTTCTACACTGGTTAGTCGATCTATACTAGGTCTTCCAGGTTTAAAACTCATTCTACTCATTTAACTGGTCAGCCTAATTGTATCATCTTCTTTAAGCTCTTCTTTAGCCGATGAAGATCCTTCTCCCCAATCTGACCTTGTACTGACACTTGTTAATAATTGGGGTTTAATGGTGATTTTAGCTTCTTCATAAATCTTTATTATATTTTTCTTATTGATCTTTGTAGGATTGGCAAAGCGAGATATCCATGAGCGATCAATCTTTATCTCCTGGGGATTGGACTTAATCCTCTAGATCTTTTGCATAGGGTTAGGGCTTTCAAATTTCTCTGCTTCTATCATGGTTACCTTCGTCTTTGGATCTATAGTATTATCTAATTTATAGATAATTTTTCAGAATATCCTTAAAGGATATCCTCCCCTTTTCAAGTCCTTCCCGATTGTTTTTATCTTAAGGGATAGGAAGTTTTTGGTAAATTCATCTTTTAGACTCACATAATATCCAGGTCGACAATTGAATCCCACTGACCCATTACAGAAATTGGTTTTTATCCCTGTGATTACCTGATTATTAAATTTGGTGTGCCTAATATGACAGAGTAAATCGTAATGATCAATATCTTTACAATAATATTGTAATGGAGTAATTTGAATTTGGACGCTTCCGACATGGATATATCTATACTTTCTATCATTGTTATGCTTAAGGATGTTCTCCCAATTAATCAGATTAACTTCCCCAACGTCATACTCACAATCCTTTATCTCCATATATCCTTCCATCATTTCACATACGTATTTGCTTTTTAATTGAAAGATGAATTTTTTTTATAGATCATGTCTTTTTGGATTATGGGAAGAACCCAATCTCCTTTGACTTTCTCATGATCATTGTCTACGACAAACTCTTCTCCTTGAAGATCACCAAGACGAACTGAGTTACTTTCCATCATATGACTTGTTTCTTCATAATCACTTTCTTCATATTCATTGTCCCATATTATTTCAACAATTCCTTTGTTGTTACTTAGGGCTAGATCTAATGCCTTATCTTTACTAAGCTCAATATAATCTAGGCTTCCTAAATTTTCAACAAGCTTGTTGTTCTTCCTATTTTTATATTCATTAGCATAATGCTCTATTTCTCCGCATGCCCAGCATTTGCAATTGTTTTTTTCCTGCCGGACAATAAGCAGCTTTCCTAAAAAATCTTCATTTTTTAGAACTTGGTTTGTTATAATATTTTCTTTTATATTTTTTGCATCTCTGCTTGTTAAAGCTCTTTTTCTTATAGAATTTTCTTTTTCGTCTTTTCTTAGGTTCCTTTCCCCATTGGTGCAGCGAATCTCAACACGTTAGGAATTGTTTCTTAATTTTCTTTTGCTTTTGGAGGTCAAGACATTGATCATTGGCCCATTTGCTTGAATAAGAAATTCTAGAACCAAGGGTATCAATGGTATCCGCTCGTTTAAGATATGCAATGTATTTTTCATTAATTATAGAATTTATAGGATATGGTAATTTATCATAGAACATACCAAGATTGGTTTTATTATGCCCAATTTTGTAATAATATTGGGTAAATTCAGCAATGTAATTTTCTAAATATCTCATATCCCATAATTCTATGTTGTTATTCTTTCTTTGCCATTCTCTAGCTTTTTCATCAGAGTCAAGTTTAGCTATGATGAATTCAGTTTCAATTTCTTTGCACAAACTTCTGAACATAGCAGCTGATGTTTCCATTGCTCTTAATGTGTTTTTACCATCTTTACTTAACGAATCATACCAGTCAGCTACAGTGCCAGAGAAACTATGCTCGATATAACTTAAGAAGTTTGCCGCAGTCCATGTAGTATTTAGTTTTAAGACACTATTTATTCATCTTTTCCAATGCTTAAATATTTTTTCTCTATTACCGGCTCCATTAATGTTTAAGATATATCGAGTTTGGCTAATTGGGGTGAGGCCAATTTCTTCATAATTTGTAGTTTTCCTTGGGATAAACCCGAAGGAAAAATTACTTGTACATAATATCGAGACGTATCTAGGTCTTAGAAAATAAGTATTTCTTCTAGATGGTTCACCAAATTCTTCAGGTTTAGGAGCAACATTCTTAACTAAATTAGTTTCTGTTTCATATAGGTTGATTTCTTCTTGGATCCCATTGATTTCATTTTCAACAGACATTTTTTCATATTTTTTATCAAATTTTCTCCTAATTTCTTCTAATGGTAATACATTAAGATCCTCCAATTTAATCAGGTTCATCTGCTGATAAATTTCTTCTTCTATTTGGACATTATTGGTCTCTTCATTATCATCAGACAACACATCATGTTTATCGCTAATTGCGCCCATGATTTTGTTTAATTCTTTCGGATTTTGTTCTTTTTCGAACATTTTTTGTAGCTCTTCAAGAGTATATTGTTCATACTCCATCTTCTTTTTCTTTCTTTTAAGTCGATTTTTCGCCAGATTGTTCTCCTACTTCTTTTTGGATTCTTATCTCATGCAAATGAAATGGAATCTTTTTTTTGGGTTTTGAAAAGGATATTTATGCTAAAACGGAGTACTAACACCAGGAGTAGCTTTTTCGCTATGCCTGACTTTGTTAATAAGAGAAATATGTACTACACTTAACTGATTCTTAAGCTCATTCAGTTCTATCTTGATTTTTGCTAATTTGGCTTTTGATTCTAAAACAATATCAATAATATAATTTAATTGAGGTGCTACACAGATATTACCTTCAGGTAAGTGGACAATGTGTGAATAATTAGGACTAGGGCAAGCAGGTGACGATTCAAGCATTAATCACAGTTAATTAGCTTAATTAATTATTAATTAGCTTAATAATCTCAATTATTTTTGTGCACGTGGCTCTGATACCAGTTGAAAGAGAACGTCAAGATCTATTAGTGAGAAAAAAATCACAAACACAAATTTAAATTTTTTGGAAGTTTTTGGGCGTGCCTTGCAAACTAGAATAGTGCCTGGGTCTAGAAAATAACTCAAATAAAAATTTGAGGGTCCTTTTCGCTGGCTATCTCGAAAGACAAGGTACCTTATATTTAGTTTTAAAATCCGAGGGTCCTTAAAATAGTTTACAAAAAACTGAGGGTACTTCATCGTAGTTTATTCCCACTTATCAAAGATGGTGTCATAACTGTGGATTTCGTGCCTTCAGCACAAAATCTGGTTGATCAATTAACGAATGGCTTTACTAGAGATTTAGTGATCAAAACAACAAAAGGGATGGGGTTAAACTCTATATCTAGAACCTTCTATGGTTGAAACTCAACTTGACACTTGATGGAAACATTCAGTGTTAAGTTCAATAAGTCAAAGTACACCATAAGAATGGTTTGAAGCACTCATTTACTTCCCATCCGTGAGCGGAGTTCTTAGATTCCCATATATGGTTCTGGAGGGTGAACTAAGGCACGTAATGAACCTTACATGAAGAATTTTTAGAATATTTATAAGTAAGTGCTTTACTTGGATAAATTTCTTGTAAATCCCCAGGTATGCATCGGTGTAATTGTAAGTATTTATCAAGTTAATGAAAATAAAATCTTATTTCTCTAATTCAAAAGTTCTCATGTTATAATATTTATGGGATATTGTAAAGGTTCACCTATATGATCATTTAAGCAAGGCTGGCTTAGAGGAGTCTAATGGAATTGGCTCCGATATGCTTATGAATGGATACTGGACACATAACCATTTAAAAATGTCAGGACTACTAGGTGATTCTGGGACAGAAACCTTATGCATGGCTTAGATGCAAGTATTCAAGGAAATTTACTAGTTCAAAGCATAGCATACCACATAAACCTGAATATTTGGTGGACAAGCTATTAAGGTGGAGGTTCAATCGCAAGACACCTCTATTTTTGCATAAAGACCTCTAAAAATTCATTGCACCATTTATTATGGAAATGGTGGGGGAATGTTGGATTAATTTTCATAAACATCAAAATTTATAAGAGACCTGAGTTTATTATTATTATTATTATTATTATTATTATTATTATTATTATTATTATTATTATTATTATTATTATTATTGTTGTTGTTGTTGTTATTATTATTACTATTATTATTATTATTGTTATTATTATTATTGTTGTTATTATTATTATTATTATTATTATTATTATTATTATTATTATTGTTATTTGGCATTAATTAAATGCTCCAAAGGATGTCAATGCAAACTATGACTTTTGACAAGGGGCATCTAATAAATTATTTTTTTCTGTTGAATATAAATAGTAATTAATATTATTTGCTATTGAAGAGAAGCAATTAGTTAACTTATAAACTAATTTCATAAGTAACACTTCAATTATTGCCATTGAGATTAAAATTAATGGATGAGATTATGTAATGGTGCATGTCTCTGGAAAAGACAATGTACTCTCTCTAAATAGAAGATGAGTGGTGTGATTTGATCCATCCAAAAAATATTGTTCCTATCAACCTTCTCTCTGAATTTCTATTACATCCTAAGGCTTATTAGGTCTGTCTTTATGTGTACAACCATGGACAGAGAGAGTTCTTTGTATCCTAAAGATCTAATCACTATACCCTGTTGCATAACTAGGGGCAATTAGAGTCTCTAGGAAAAAAGTTCACCACCTGCCTATAAGTCTCGAAGTGATCCAAGACCAATTCTTTTCTTAATTTCTCTAGCAGTATTAAGTCATCAGCAAATGATAGTGGACAAAGCTTGAGGGTCCTCCACTTTGCATGATATTGGAAACAAGTCTTCGTAATGTGGCATGTCAAGGTTCTGCTGAAAACCTTCATTATAAAACAAATAACAGTGGTGAAATAAGGTCACCTACAATCCTACCTTAATCCTCTCTCACACGAAAAAAATCTAAAAGTTTCTCTATTAAGGCAAATAGAAAAATATGCAGATCTCAAACAAGTCAAAATCAACAAGTGTTTGAGGAAACTTGAAGCCATACAACATTTCCACAACAAAGGCATGAGCCATAGAGTCATAAGCCTTCTTAAGATCTATTTTCCTGAGACAATTAAGAGCATCCTGTTTCCTTGAATAGCGCCTAGTAAGCTTCTGACACAACATAATGTTGTGAACCATTTCTCTTCTGGGTATAAACGCACATTAATTATCATCTACCAGGTAAGATAAGATCTCATCGAGCCTCGGGCATGACAACTTTGAAATACATTTGTAACTGACAAAACAACAAGCTATTAACCTAAAATCACCAGCTCCCTTCGGTCAATTCACTTTAGGTATAAGAATAAGGTTAGTAAACTTACCTTAAGATTTTACATGTTTTGATGAAATCCTAGGTAGCTTGTGTGAACATGCTACCAATACCATTCCACCAGCATTTACAAAACCCACTTCCAAAATAATAAGGCCCTAGTGACATGCAGTTAGATATAAAAAAAGAACATCTTCAATTTTCGTGTTAGTAAAAAGTTTACAAAGACTAAATTGTTGTTCCACACTAAGAATAGGACTAAAGCCAAGCCCGTAACACCTCCTAAGCGGTTGACCTCCTTTTAAAATTATCCTTCGCAAGCATAGCTTCGAAAAGATTTACCATGTGAGCGTTCACCTACTCCCTACCCTCAATTCTGATATTTATATCCCAAAGAGAGTTAATAAAAGATATTTGCATCCTTTGCTTAACATGCATAAAGAACATTTTAGTACACTAATCATCCAAAGCCAGCCATTGTTGTTTACCTTGTTAATTCATTAAGTAAATGGATTGAGTGAGAGCCTCTTGATACTCCTATCTCACCTTCTTCTTGTTGAATTAATTTCCATAAAAAATGGAAATTTGTAAAAGAGACATGGAATGGGTTGGGCTACTTGTCAACTTGCACAATGGGCTTCTATTTACAATATTTGTATATTATAGTTTGCCATACAACACAATAAACAATGTGCTGATGATAAATAGCCTTTGACCATGAGAATAAATAATATTAAACACTTATTATTTGTTGTGAACAAGCCAAGGAGTTTAACAATATTAGACTATTTTTTATATGTCGTGGATTAATTTCTCAAGAGGCACGAAGCTAAACATGATTCTTGGAAAATGACATTTAATAATAATTAACATGATTTACTATTAAAGAGGTATAATTAGCTAATTAACTAACTGATTTGATAAGTGCCTCTTTAATTATTGCCCTGAGATTAAAATCAATGAATGAGATTTTATCTCAAAGAAAAGGTGAATGTCTCTTGAAAACATTCCATATTCACTATAAATAGAGGATGAGTGGTGTGATTTAATCAATCCAAAATTGTTCCTAACAACCTAACCTCTGAATTTTTTATTACTTCCTAAGGCTCCAAGGGGTTGTCTACATGTGTGCATCACGCAGACATGGAGACTTCTTTGTTTCACAAAGATCTAATCACTAAGCCCTGTTGCACAATTAGGATCGACTATAATCATTAGGAAAAGAGTACACCACCTACCTAGAAGTCTCGAACTGATCCTAGACCGATTCCTTTGTTAATTTCTCCAATAATCTAAAGACTCTAATATGGCTTCTTCTCTTAGAGATTTAGCCATTAACATTGTAAAGTTTGAAAGATTCGATGGAGGGAATTTTATGTGATGGCAGAAGAAGATGCGTTTCCTGCTCACCACCTTACAAGTAGCCTATGTCCTCACATTGGGCCTACCATAAGATCAGGATGGTAAGGCTGCTGAACAAATTCAGCATCGTTACAAGTGGGACAACGATGACTACATTTGTCAAGGCCATATCCTCAATAACATTTGTGGCTCATTGTTTAACACATATCAAATTGTGTAATATGCAAAAGCATTAGGGATTCTTTTGGAGACAAGATACATGAAGGAGGATGCTATTAGTAAGAAATTTTTGGTAAGTCAATTCAATAATTTCCAAATAAGGGATGATCTTTCTATAATGGAACAATTTAATGAACTTGAGAGGATTTTAGGGTATTTTAAAATGCATAATATGAACATAGCTGAAACTATAATAGTATCTAATATAATTAACAAACACCCTACCTCTTGGAAGGATTTTAAACATAGCCTCAAACATTAAAAAGAAGACCTTTCTCTTGAGGAGTTGGCTAACTCTCTTTGACTAGAAGAGGAATTCCGCAAACAAGAAGAGAATAAGATTGTCTCTACTGTTATTGTTCTGGAATATAGCCAACCCAAAAAGAGAAATTACAACAAGATTCATGATAAAAAGAATAAAAAGAGAAAGGTCTGTTGGGATAGTGGTAGCCCAAATCAATTGAGATGTGATTGCCTTAACTCCAAGACGAAAAAGAAGAAGGACTTCAACATGTCCAAATCTAGACCCAAGCAGTTCGAGGGGAAGGAAGAATTCGCTGCCATGATTTCTGAAGTCTTCATGATGCAAGATGAGAATTCTTGGTGGATGACTCCGGTGCAACAAGACACATTTGCACGGACGAGGCATGCTTCAATGCTTATGAAGCGGTGGAGGACGGTGTTTTCCTTTATATGGGAAATTCCTCGAAAGCAGGAGTTCCAGGCAAGGGAGGTGTAATTCTAGAATTTACTTCCGGATGAGTCTTAGGGAAGGGAAGTATAATTCTAGAATTTACTTTCGGAAAGTTTTTAACTTTAAATGACGTATATCATGTTCCGGATATTCGAAAGAAGTGTGAAGTGGTTTTTTGAACCGTTTTGGGTTCACCTTAGTTTATGAGGCTGATACAGTTGTAATTTCTAAGGAAGGAGTGTTTCTTGGAAATGGATATGTGTGTGATGGAATATTCAATTTAAGCGTTAATAATGTCAATAATGTTTCTGCTTATATTTGTGATTCATTTTTGTAACACTCCAGACGCACATAACCCACTGTTTGCGTTCTCTCCACAAATTTCATCAATTAGAAGTGATGGCCTAATGATTGGGGCATTACTGCCGTCCAAAAAGGACAAGACTTCGCTTATAAACAATAAACGTAACAAAGTTGAACGTCATTTATGACCACAAGGCATTCACACAATCATAAACCATCATAACCATACAAAACAGTTTCTAACTATCTCAACGTTTACACCAAAATATATTAACTCTTTGTAGAATGCGCAGTTCTAACATCAGAATATTTCACATTACAGTGCTAAAAACATTTCAGAACTAATGCACCACTGTTCCTTTCAAAATTTCTTGCTAACTTATGTCTTCTCGGCATGCTATCCTGAGGGCGATTCACTGAGCATTTGCCTAAAACAAAATATGAAAACATCTCGAACTGTTAGCTGAAGCTCAGTACATACATTCCTATATTCGTAAATGTTCATTGAAAAGCTGATCAGGCCCACATCGCAACTCATTTTAATTTAAAACAAGTAATGAGATGAACATACAACTAGATTGATAATTTTTATCTGATAGTGAACCCCTGGTAGCTGTTACGATTTGTAGATAGGTGTACACCTACCAAACCGATCGGGAGACCTGGCCTGAAGCCGTGCAAGTAGCTGAAAGGCAATACATTATAACTCATAACTGATGGGGTCACTAATTATATGAGAAATTAATGATTAAATGGATTCATTGATGTACTTACCAAAACATTATAATTTTAATAAATCCGTGCTGATTTATAAAGATATAGGTAGTGAACGTACCTGGTACTTTTAATGAAATCTCATTGAGTATGATGATGCACAAAAAGGGGAGGGAATGATATATTAAGCCCTGACTGTATTCAAAATATCATTATAGGAGTATATAATTAGGAAAGGTACTTATTCTCATTGTTGATAAGTTAGTTAAAAGGGGTAAAGGCTTCATAGGAGCTAAAATAAATAACTCGTAACTTAATCACCTGACCTCAACTTGAGACCTAAATCCCCAATATAGAAAGCTTAAAAAGTCTTGCAAAACTTTCATTCACAAGGGAAAACATAATTCCCACAATAGCATCCCCAAAATTGCCTTAGAACACAATTGTGATCAACTTCGGTCTATCCAGTGCAGTCCTAGAAAAGCGACCATAACATTTTCCATAGAACTTAGACTAAAGCGATTCAAATAGCATTTGAAAGATAACTCACTGATTTATCTACCCACCAAAAAAATCACAATTTTGCGTTAGGCCAAGCAGTACTAGTTTTATCGCAAATTGACACCTGTTTCCGGTTTATTCACAGCCCTACTGTTTTTGTTTTCCACCTTCCTTTCACATAATTCCCCATCTAAAATCACTGGTTAAAATCATTTAATAAAGCCTTGGTCCTTCTCATCACCATCCAAAGCCATATTACTCAATTTCACTCCATAGTCATCTACATCAATTTTTCATTTTTTCCCTTTTTCAAACCCACTCAAAACACATCCGTGATCTTACTTATTTGCATAAATGAGCAAAATGGCCTTTTTTAATCAATTGGAAAAATTCCCATAATCCTCCTTTTTTAAGAATCACACCAAGTTATTTTTCCAAGTTAAAAGGCCTATTAAAGATTCATTTCTCATCCAAGTGTAGACAAATAATATACTTGATACCAAAAGAAAGCCAAACCATGCATAATCATTAAAACCCTTGCTTATGGCCAACTTAGATTCACCTTTAACTTATCCAAAACCACACTAACACCACCATAATCATTTGTGATGCTAAAGATTACCAAATCAAATACAAAACAATGCATAAACATCAATTAAAACTTAAGCTAGCAGGGTCATGGACAACCCTAAACCCTAGCATGCTTCAAGATTAATCCACAATTAAAAACATCAAAATGACTCTTCTTTCCATCTAAAGAACATGATCAAAACCCAAATCAACATAATCAAGAATCAAAATTTTAAAAAAAACCAAGAGACAAGGTTAAGGTTACCCACTTTGAGCTTGAAAAAAAAAGAGAGATGGAGGTGATATTGGTGCTTTTGAGGATTAAGGATGGCGGCTGGTGGCATTAGGGGGTCGAGGTGGTTGGATACAGCCATGGGTTGGTTGGAATAGTGGCAGACCAGCATCAGAAGAGACTTGAGTGATATTTTTTGTAATAGTCCAACCCTAAATTATGTTTATTTATTTAATTACCTCATGTCACTGATTCCCTCATATTCATTTATCGCATTTAATCATCTTGGTAGAAAAAAAAAATAATTTCATTTGGGCCCTCACTTGGTAATTTGGGTTTTATTTATTTATTTAGTTATTAACAAAAATTTTGGGAGAATTGATAGTAGGCCATTTGAGTTACGCAAAAACATTATCATTACGGAGCGTTTTATTTCCAAACTCAACTTATTTCGGCCCAATTTGAAGTCCAACAAGTTTGCATTATTAACCTAGCTAATTACCATGATTTAAGCTTGACCATGATTAGTAAAAGCTACTTTTTAAGGTGGATAAATTCAGCCAAGTCAATTTTTTTGATTCATTTCTATCCAAGTAATCAAACACACATGTCTTCTCTCCTCTTTGTCTGTCTAACCGACAACTACCCCCATCTGCTGCCACTGTTTTCTGGTATTTTTCGGCCAGCCTGCCGCTGCCCCTTGGCTGCCTTCGACCACCCTAACACCTCAGTACCACTAGCCACCATCTTCAATCCCATAACCACCAAACATCGCCTCCATCCCTTTCTTTTTCAAGCTACAAGTGGGTAATCTCGACCTTGTCTCTTTAGATCTTTTTCATTTTAATTTTTATTTATGTCATCTGAGTTTTGATCATGTTCTTTGGATGGAAACAAGAGTAATTTTGATGTTTTTAATTGTTGATTAAGTTTTTAGTATGCTAGGGTTTAGGGTTATTCATGATTATGCAAGCTTAAGGTTGAAAGTATGTTTTTCTTGGATTGTTTGTATTTGATTTAGTGGTTTTAATCTCTAATAATGTTTATGCGGGTGTTTTGGTGATTTTGGATTAGATGAAGAGGAAGTAAATTGGTGACAAGCTAGGGTTTTGGCAACTAAAGCATGGTTTGAATTAGTTTGGTATTAAGCATGTTGTTTGATTTTATTTTGTTGCAAAATGAATCTTGGATGTATTATTTGACTTGAAAAAAATAATTTGGTGTGATTCTCGAAAAAGGGGTGGATTATGAAAATTTCTTCAATTGATTATGAAGGATCATTTTGCTCATTTATGCAACTAAATAAGATTATGGATGTATTTTGAGTGGGTTTGAGAAAGAGAAGAATTGAAAATCTGATGTATATGATTATGGAACGAAAGTGAGTATTATAGCTTTGTATAGTGATGGAAGAACCAAAGCTTTGTTACTTGATTTTAAGGAGTGATTTTGGATAAGGACTTGTGTGAAAAGAGAGGAGGAAGCAAGACAATGTGGCTGTGAACTGACAGAAAACAGGGGACTCTTTGCCACTAAAATGGTAATGATCGCCCTAGATAAAAATTATGATTTTTGGTGGGTAGATAGATCATTGTGTTAGAGTTCAAATACCTTTTGAACACCTTAATTCGAATTCTGTGGAAAACGTTATGGCCATTTTGCTAGAAATGTGCAAGTTCGACCAAAACTAGTACACTTGTGTTCTAGCCCCATTTTGGGAACCCTATTGTCGGAATCACCTTTATTGTTGCAAATTAAAGTTTTTTTGGGACTTCTTAAGATTTCTATATTGAGAAATTAGGTCTCAAATGGAGGTCGGGAGGTTAGGTTACGAGTCATTTATTTTAGCCCCTGTTACGCCTTTACCTTTTTTTTTTTTTTACTAAAACTATCGACTATGAAAATAAATACATTTGGTAACTATATGTTCTTACAATGATACTTTTGTACAGAATTGGAGCCTAATTTATCATTTCCTCCCCTTTTACGCACAATCATACTTAGTGAAATTTCATTAAAAGTCCTAGGTACGTTCATTTGCTGTATCGTTAGAAATCAGCATGTATTTATCAAAATTATAATGTTTTGGTAAGTACATCAATGAATTAGTTTAATGAATAATTTGTCACATAATTTCTAACCCCATTAGTTATTAGTTATAGGACATTGCCCTTCAGTTACCCATGCGACTTTAGGCCAGACCCCCGATTGACTTGGCAGGTGTACACCTATCTTTAGATCGTAACAGTTGCTAGGGGTTCACTATCAGATAATGATTGACAATGCAATTTTATATTCTTCTCATTCCTTATTTTAAATTAAAATAAATTGTAATGCGGGCCCAACCAGTTCTTCCATGAACGTTTAACAATACAGGAATACATGTACTAAGTTTCGGCTCACAGTTCGAAATGCTTTCATGTTTTGTTTTAGGCAAATATTCAGTGAATCGAGTTTAGGCTAGTGGGGCGACTGAAGGTGATAAGTGAGCAAGAAAGTCTAAATGGAACAGTGGTGCATTAGTGTTGAGATGCTTTTAGCACTTTATTATGAAATATTTTGATGTTGGAACTATATATTCTATAAGAGCTACTATATTTTGGTGTAAACCGTGAGATAGTTGAATGGTTTTGATGTTAGAACTGTTCATGTATGGTTTTGATGGGTTGTGATTGTATGAATGCTTTGTGATGGTAAGCACTGTTTAGCATTGCAATATTCATTGTTTACAACCAAAGCATTGTCCTTTTTGGATGGCGGTAATGCCCAAATCCTTTGGGATCTTACTTCTCATTGGTAAAACTAATGAAGAGAACACAAACAGAGTGAATTATGTACATTTGAGGTGTTACATTTTTTTTTTTTACTTGGCTTCAAATGATCCAAAATTACTTGGCTGTGTTTTTACCTCAAAAGTGGCTTTTAGCTAACTGTGGTGAGGCGTAAATCATGGTAATTAGCTAGGTTAACTAGGCAAGCTTGTTGGGCTTCAAATTGGGCCAAAACAAATTGAGTTTGATAATAAAACACCCCGTAACGATAATGTTTTCGTGTAACTCAAAATAAATTTTTTTTGATATTACGGAAAAATAATTTAATCACTTAGATTATAATTATCAAGGCTTAATAGCAATTTTGTCGAATTTTTCTCGTCGTTAATAAAAATCTAAATTGCAAAATGAGGGCCCAAATAAATTTTTCCC
Source organism: Selenicereus undatus (assembly GCA_017589665.1). Classification (NCBI taxonomy): domain Eukaryota; kingdom Viridiplantae; phylum Streptophyta; class Magnoliopsida; order Caryophyllales; family Cactaceae; genus Selenicereus; species Selenicereus undatus. The sequence continues at coordinate 11,494,636 of JACYFF010002017.1, read as the reverse complement.
CATTGGGATGACTAAATGCGATTAATAAATGTGAGAAACTCATTAACATGAGGTAATTAAATAAATAAACATGATTTAGGGCTGGGCTATTACAACCGTCCCCCTTAAAAAGTTGTGTCCTCGAAAGTTATGAACTTTACAAATCAGGCAAGATTACCTTGAATAAATATGGATACTTGGATTTCATTTCCTCTTCGGTCTCCCAAGTGGCTTCTTGGGAGTATGGTTTGTCCAAAGAAACTTGACTAGAGGTATTTGCTTGTTGCGCAACTACTTCATCCTGCGATTTAATATCCAGACAGGACGCTCTTCGTACACTAGATCCCTAGTGATTTTAATATGTTCAGATATGATGGTATGGCCCGTATCTGGAATATATTTCTTGAGCTGAGAGGTGTGAAGCACGTTATGCATGTGTTCAAGTTATATTGGTAGATCTAGCCGATAGGCTTCAGGATTCAACTTTTCAATGATTTCACAAGGTCCAATGTATCTTGGACTCAATTTACCTTGCACTTCGAACCTCTTGATACCCCTGGTTGGCAAAACTTTCAGAAAAAACTCTTTTGCCGGCTCTGGGCCACCTTAATATGCTCTTAAATTCTTCTTATTACTTCAATGGTTTCCTGAATCATTTCGAGGCTTATAACCAATGCCTCATCCAAATCACTCCAACACAGCGAGGTTCTACGTTTTCTCCAGTATAGAGCCACAAACGGGGCCATTTTTATGATGGACTAGTAGCTATTGTTATAAGAAAACTCCACCAATGGTAAATCGTCTTCTAATTTCCTTTGGAATTCCAATACATAAGCTCTTAGCATGTCCTCTAAAATTTGATTCACTTTTTCAGTTTGCCCGTCTGTCTCACGGTGATAAGAGCTACTAAAGTTCAATTTGATCCCAAAGGCTTTTTGAAGTGCTTGCCAAAAATGGGCACGGAATCTTTGATCCCTATATGATACTATGTATAACAGGATCCCGCGTAATCGGACTATCTCTTTAACATATAGTTGGGCTAGTTTTTCAACTCCCTAAGTATCCCTAATTGGCAGAAAATGGGGTGACTTGGTAAGTCGATCGACTATAACCTACATAGCATTCTTCTCCGAAGTACAAAGGGGTAAACACATAATGAAGTCCATTGAGATCGAATCCCAATTCCAAGTGGGAGTTTCTAGAGATCGCAGTTCACCCACGGGATGCTGATGCTCTACTTTAACCTTCTGGCAGGTTAGACAATTGTCTATGTATTCTACAATCTTCTTCTTCGTATTATTCCACTAGAAGTATTGTCTTAGGTCTCTGTACATCTTGGTGCCTCCTAAATGCACCGAGTAGTAAGTGTTGTGTGGCTCCTTTAGGATTTACTTCCTCAATTCTACATTTTTGGGTACACACTCTGGAATCGCATGGTCCCATCCTCATATACTACAAACCCAGGAGACTTCCCTTTTTCTAAATTTTGCTTCATTCTTTGGACTTCAGGATCACTTTCCTGGTTCACCCGAATTTCCTCCACTATCGAGGGCTGTAAGGTAAGTGCTGATAATTGAACATTTGATTGCCCATAGGACACTAGTTGGATTCCCAATTTCTCAAGCTCTCTCAAGAGACTCAAGTGAGTAATCACCATAGTGTTTGATCTATGTTGCGCTTACAAGCTTGTCTAAATAGATAAGAATGTCATCTATGAACACCACTTACAAGCTTGTCTAAATAGGGTCTGAAGACTCTGTTCATAAGATCCATGAGGGCTGCGGGGGCATTGGTGAAGCCAAACAACATCACTGTAAACTCAAAGTGATCGTACCTAGTCTTAAATGCAATCTTGGGGATGTCTTCACGTTGAATCCTAAGTTGATGGTACCCTGACCTCAAATCAATCCTAGAGAAGGCTCCTGCTCCTTGCAGTTGATCAAACAAGTCATCTATTCGTGGCAAAGGGCATTTGTTTTTTTACGGTAGTCTTGTTCAGCTCCCTGTAGTGAATACATAGCCTTAAGGTTCCATCTTTTTTCTTTACGAACAACACTTGGGCATCCCATGGTGACACACTTGATCTGATAAATCCCTTTTGTGATAGCTTATCTAACTGAATCTTCAGTTCATTAAGCTTAGTTGAGCCCATACGGTATGGGGCTTTGGAGATAGGTTAGGCACCCGGAATTAATTCAATTCCCAAATTAATTTCCCTTTGCAGGGGTAGTCCTAGTAACTCTTTAGGAAAAACGTATCTAAACTCACAAGCCACGGGGATATCCATTGCTTTCTCCTCCTCTCTTCGAGTGTTAATGGCATAACACCAACACCCAACACATCCTTTGCACAATAGCTTGTTTGCTTTCATAGCAGAAATCAAGGGACAATATTTTTCTCTCTCTCTCTCTGCCTATAGAAACATACTTTTCTCCCTTTTTCATCCTTCAAAATACCCTTAAGGTCCTCACAATCAACTTTAGCCCCTTAGGTACGTAACCAGTTTATTCCCAAAATGATGTCAAAATCGAATAGAGCAAATTGAATAAAATCCCCAGGGAATGTGGTTTCACCAATGGTGATGCGAACAAGTTTATAGGAGATGGGGGTACTCAACTACATAATCATTGGGTAACTTGATCTTGTAATTGGGTTTTGTCTTCCTATTCTCAAGGTTCAATTGCATGGTGGATTAGGTGGTTATAATTGAATGAGTAGCACTCGAATCAAATAATACACAAAATGACTTTGAATTTAAAAAGAGAGTTCCAGTGACTACTGTACCAGAGGTAGCAGCTTCCTTCTTGCTCATTACATACGCCCGTCCTACTGCTGCAGGCCTTGGAGGCGAAGGCCCTTGGGGAGGTGGGGCCAAAGGTTTGCTACACCCTTGTCTACAGTCTTCAATCTTTAGAAGCATGTAGCGATGAGGTGTTCCGGGCTTCCACAACACATGCACTTGTTGGTTCGTACTCAGCATTTAGGGTGTGTGATTTGTTCTTCCGTATTTCCCACAGGGCTTTGCTGAGCTTGCAAGACAGCTCTTAGGAGCACAAGAGAATGTTTCTTTTGGTTCGCACTCTCAGTTGGAGCTCCTCGCTTGATCGCTTTTCTATTTTGGTTGATCGGGTTTAGGGCCCTCAACTCTGTCTTCACTCGCTCCACTTCAGCTGTTCGCTCATATAACTCTTGGTAGTTCAAGATTGGTTGCCCAGCTAACTGATTTCGAATGTAGAAGGCCAAATCCTCTTCAAACCCCCTCATCTATAACCTTTCAGATGACACAAATTTAGGGACAAACCTAGATAATTTTGTAAACTTACTAGCATACTACATCACAATCATATAACCACTCATTTTCAGCTTCATAAACTCTTTCTCCTTTTACCTTTGGACCACAACTGGGTAAAATTTTACCCTCAACTCCTCTAGGAATTTACTCCAGGCCAATTCAGGCCATACGAGCCTACCCTTAACAGTGTTCTACCAAATATTAGCTTCACCAGTTAAATAATACGTCCCAATGTTTACTTTCTTTTGTTCTAGAAAATCTACCACTGTAAAATTTTTCTTCATTCCCCTTACCTACTCCTCCAATTCCACTGGGTCATACTTTCCTTCATGCACTTTATGGTTGCGGTGTGCTACTCTAAAATGCTAATTTATCATCTTTAAAAGGAGTCTCGGTAGGTACTTAGGGAATTTGCTTCACCAATGTAGCTATTAAGGTCGGCCAATAGTTTAGGTTCCTAATGTTGTTGGCTAACTCAAGGGGAATTCGTGGCATTTTGCCAAAAATTGGTGGCACATTACATGAGGCTTGTTCACTTGATCCCTAGCCATGGTCTGAGTTATCCGATATATGAGTCTCCCTATTATTTTGCACTAATTCAGACATTCTGATCATACATTAAACGAAACGATTCAATCACTGGAATAACACAATATAAAAGAAAAGCATGCCCAACAAATACATTTAATATGACTGAAATATTATTTAAAACAAAAACCAAAGCTTCATTATGTCATTCCATAACTGCTTGTTTATATATATAGCTGCTTATTTATGTACATGATCAACGAAAGTATATCACATCTAACTGACTAACTAAGGTAAGCTCTGATTCTCGTCCCAAACCAAAACACTAGTTAGCCCCAGACACTAAATCTGTCACATGCCAAAAAGAGAGAAACAGACCTAGTTCACACAGTCGAAACGATCTGACTGACTATATATAATGCCATACACTACACAATATGCATCAATCCAATCCGACCATGCTATATACATAAGGGGCTCAAAATGTAACCTAGTCAAGTCGACACCTGGAACAACCTAATGATCCCTAGATGGATTGTAATCTGGGTCAGAATCATCATCAAGCTCCTTGACTGAATCAAAGCTGCTGTTCGATGCTCCTAAATATACCTTGTTTATCTCCTGATCCACTTGCTGCTCTCTCACTGCTTCATCGATCTCCTGATCCACTTGCTGCTGCCCCACTGCCTCATCGATCTTCTGCTCCTCCTTTAGATCATCCTCATCCTCTAGATAGTCCTTGAGACCCTCCATGGGCTCGTCATTAGAACTAACTGCCATGATCTCTGGTGTGTCGAGGAGATCCACCACCACATGAACCTCCTTAGGACTGTCGAGCATCTCAGGAGTGTCTAATGAAAGCGGCGATGGAGGTCCCTGTGCTGGTGCGGGTTGTACAGGTCGGGGATGTGCATACTGTAAAGGAAAAACGTGCTGAAGGCCCTCCATGGTGATCCCCCTCTGCTAGAACTCCTCCCGTAGCAGCAACTCCGAGGTGATCATAACCCAAGTCCCCTGGATCTGAAACCTAGGTCCATCCCAACTTAGGTTCCCAGTCATCATGAAATGATGATAACAGAGTCTAAACTCGATCCATGGGTCAACCATAGGTAAGGACCGTAACAATCTACATGGACGGACTGTGATATTGTGAAACTCGGAGAAAGGATCCTATGCATAAGCTATCATGTTGGCATATAATAGTGAAATACGGGCAACCATAGATGTACCACGCATCATATTAACTGCGTAAGGATCCATTTAGCAAGGATAATACAAATGAGGGGCATGTAGAAGATAAGCAATGTACATTTCTAATATCATAATTCTCTAATAGTATAAGATATCCCTTATTAATAAACCTTCTCACCCTCATATATCCAAGCTCTATACTCTGTATCCAATCAAGAAAATCAAAAGTTGGCTCTGATACCAAATCTGTAACACCCCAGATGCACATAACCCATTGTTTGCATTCTCTCCATTAATTTCACCAATTAGAAGTGATAAACCGATGACTAGGGCATTACCACCATCCAAAAAGGATAATGCTTCACTTATAAACAATAAACATAACAAAGCTGAACATCATTTTACCACCACAAGGCATTCACACAATCCTAAACCATCATAACCATACATAAACAGCTTCTAACTATCTCTAAGTTTACACCAAAATATAGTAACTCTCTATAGAATACAGAGTTCTAACATTAGAATATTTCATAAATAGTGCTAAAAATTATTTCGAACTAATACACCACTGCTCCTTTCAAACTTCCTTCCTCACTTATCTCCTTTAGTCGGCCTGCAATCCTGAGGGCGATTCACTAAACATTTGCCTAAAACAAAACATGAAAACACTTCGAACTGTAAGTCGAAGATCAGTACGTGCATTCCTGTGTTGTTAAATGTTCTTGAAAAGCTGGTTGGGACCGCATTGCAATTCATTTTAATTTAAAATAGGGAATAAGATCAACATAAAATCGCATTGCTAATTATTATCTAATAGTGAACCCCTTATAACTGTTACGATCTGCAGATAGGTGTACACCTGCCAAGCCGATTGGGGGACTTGGCCTGCAGCCGAACGGGTAATTAAAAGGCAATGGTCTGTAATTGATAACTGATGGGGTCACAAATTATATGACAAATCAATGATTAAACTGATTCATTGATGTACTTAACAAAACATTATAATTTTGATAACTGTGTGCTGATTTCCAAAGATACAGGCAATGAACGTATCTGAAACTTTTAATGAAATCTCACTGAGTATGATGATGCACAAAAAGGGACAGAATGATAGATTAAGCTCTTACTCTATTCAAAATACCATTATAGCAGTATATAGTTGGCAAAGGTACTTATGCTCATGGTTGATAAGTTAGTTAAAGAGGGTAAAGGCTTAACTGTAGCTAAAATAAATAACTCATAAATTAATCTCCTGACCTTAACTTGAGACCTAAATCCCCAATATAGAAAGCTTAAAAAGTCCCACAAACTTTCATTCACAAGCGAAAGCATAATTGCCACAATAGGGTTCCCAAAATTGGGCTAGAACACAATTGTGCTTAGCTTCGGTCTGTCCGGTGCAGTCCTAGAAAAATGACCTTAACTTTTTTCACAGAAGTTAGACTAAAGCGATTCAAAAGGAATTTGAAATATAACTCATTGATCTATCTACCCACCAAAAAATCACAATTTTTCGATTGGCCAAACAGTACTTGTTTAATCGCAAAGTGACCCCTGTTTTCGGAATGTTCACAGCCCCACTGTTTTGTTTTCCCCCCTTCTTTCGACATAATTCTCCATCTAAAATCACTCCTTAAAATCATTTAACAAAGCCATGATCTTTATCATCACCACACAAAGTCATATTACTCAATTTTACTCCATAATCATTTACATCAAATTTTCAATTCTTCCCTTTTTCAAACCCACTCAAAACACATCCACGATCTTACTTATTTGCATAAATCAGCAAATAAACTTTTATAATCAATTGGAAAAATTCCCATAATCCACCCCTTTTTCAAGAATCACACCAAGTCAATTTTCCAAGTTAAAAGACCCATCAAAGATTCATTTCTCATCCAAATATACACAAGTAACATATTTGATACCAAAAGAAAGCCAAACCATGCATAATCATTAAAACCTAGCTTATGGCCAACTTAGATTCACATTTAACTCATCCAAAACCACACCAACACCACCATAATCATTTATGACGCTAAAGATTACCAAATCAAATACAAAACAATCCATAAACATCTCTTAAAAGCTTAAGCTAGCATGATCATGGACAACCCTAGACCTAGCATGCTTAAAGCTTAATAAACAATTAAAAACATCAAAATGACTCTTGTTTCCATCCAAAGAACATGATCAAAAATCAAATCAACTTAATCAAGAATCAAAATTTAAAAAAATACCCCAAAGAGCCAAGGTTAAGGCTACTCACTTTGAGCTTGAAACAAAAAGAGAGATGGAGGTGATGTTTGGTGGTTTTGAGAATTGAGGATAGTGGCTGGTGGTACTAGGGGGTTTGAGGTGGTCGGAGGTAGCCACAGGCTAGTTGGAACAATGGTAGAACAGTAGCAGAAGGGGGGCAGCTGCCTGGATGGAGGGAAGAAAAGAGATGTTTGAGTGTTTAATTTTTTTTTTTACTTGCCTTGACATTATCCAAAATTACTTGGGTGAGTTTTTATCGTCCAAAGTGGAGTTTAGCTAACTATGGTTAAGGTTAAGTTATGGTAATTAGCTAGGTTAATTAAGCAAGCTTCTTGGGCTTTAAATTGGGCCAAAATAAATTGGTTTCAATAATATAATGCTCCGTAATGATAATGTTTTTGCATAACTCAAAATTAAATTTTTGTGATGTTATGGAAAAATAATTAAATCACTTAGATTATAATTATCAAGGCTTAATAGTAATTTTTTTGAATTTTTCTTTTCGTTAATAAAAACCTGAATTGCAAAGTGATGGCCCAAATAAATTTTTCCCCACCGGGATGATTAAATGCAATAAATAAAAGTGGTAAAATCATTAGTATGAGGTTATTAAATAAATAAACATGATTTAGTGTTGGGCTATTACTCATAATAGATTAGGGTCATGGTAATTTTAAAAGAATCAATCATATTGGAAAACTTGATTTGATTCCTTACAAGAATAAAAGTGATGACAAATGCAAAATTTGCATGCTAACAAAAATCACCAGAGAACCCCTTCCATCTATTCAAAGAAGTTCAAATATCCTTGATTTAGTACATAGTGATATATATGAAATGAATGGACAATTAACTATGAGTGGTAAAAGATATTTTATCAATTTCATAGATGATTATTCTTTATTTTGCGATGCGTATTCACTAAGTTCCAAGTATGATGCACTTGGCATGTTTAAGACCTATAAAAATTAAGTTTAACTTTATAGTGAAAAATTTATTAAGTGCCTAAGGAGTGATCGGGGTGATGAATATATGATCCCACATATTTTAAGACCACCAATATTATCCATGAAGTGACGGCTCCCTATACACCACAACAAAATGATTTAGCCAAAATAAAGAATTGGGTTTTAACTGAGATGGTTAATGCTATGCTTTTTAATTCGGGATTAGGACATGACTTTTGAGGAGAAGCATTATTAACTGCTTGTTATGTCCTAAATAGGGTTTCAAATAAGATGAGTAAGGCCACTTCTTATGAATTTTGGAACCAAAAAAAAACTCAGCCTGAGTTATCTCAAAGTTTGGGGGTGTAGGAAATAGTAAGAGTACCAAAGCCTGACAGAAAGAAACCAGGTGAAACCAGAATTGAATGCATTTTTATTGGATATGCTCTGCATAGTAAAGCATATAGGTTCATGGTAATTGAACGAAATGACTTTATTACCGTCAATACTATAATTGAATCTATGGACGCATTATTTGATAAAACTCGTCTTTCAGTTATTTCTAGACCAAAGATCTAGTCTCTCATGTTCTAGAAATGGAACATAATGATAGTCAAGTACAAGATCAACAAGAGGTCGATAGTAATGATGTATGTGAACTTAGAAGGAGTAAAAGGGCAAGAAAGACTAAAACTTATGGGCCAGATTTTCTTGTATACCTTGTTGAAGGGTCTAAAGATGCAATCTTTAATTGTGTTCCATATTGTTTTCTTGTGGAATCGTTCAACATGAAATTACCTCATTTTATTTCCTTCTATTATCTAATATTTTTGCTCAAAATAAATCATTAAATTAAAATTTTAGTAATATTTTTGTTTAATTTTGCAGGAATTTGGAAAACTCGAAAAAAATGAGTAGTTTGCCTCAACTAAGACCAAGATTTCGATCAACTTAAAAAAAGAAATAAAGAACAGAAAAGAAGATCAGCAATAACAGTCATGACCCGCCGCGAAGCCAAGTCAAGCTTTACCCATCCCCTATCCTCCATCACCTTTCTCTCTACTCCTTCATTCAACGTCTTCAACTTACCCATTCATTATCCTCATTAACCTCCAGCCATTTCATCATCATAATCATCTCATCAATAGGCAATTAGTGCAAGTAGTTATAAGATTCAAGGGTCAAGAGTTAATTCAACAATTAATTGAAAATGGCTGAAATTTGGCTATAAGTTGCAGAAAACAACATTAGTTTAGGGGGATAGCCTAGTTTTTTTATATAGTTTCAATTCTTTAATTTTTCTTCTTCCTCATTTTTTTTAATTGTAGATTTGGAAAAATAGACTGCCAATTTATTATAATTTGCTTTGGATTCAACCAGAAATTTACAGTTTAGATTACAAATTTGTTTTGGTTGCGGCTATAGGTCAGGTTCATATTAAACTAAGTTCTTGGCTTGGTAAGATTTGGGCACTTTGGCTCTTGTCAGCTGCTTGATATGGGTAGAGAATGGAGGTCTATTGCAATTTTGCCATTCAAGTTTCTAATTATTCAGTGTTGCACATAAGTCTTGTTCCCTCCTGCCTTGATCTTTCGCATGAGATTATTACAAGTTTTGGTAAAACCATACGCTTATATATTTTAGTTTAGTTACTTTTCATATTGTGTTAGATTCTTAGATTTTTTTTAAGCAATCTAATTTCATAATTCATCCCTGAGGATCAACACTCGTAAATGCTACGATGATAAACCATGCCGTTGCGGAAAATCACAACAAGTTTATGGAACCCAAAATTCATACATGTTAATGCCCATTTACATCTTATTTTGTTCATTATAATTGCTAAATAAGGATTTTTTAATTGTGCTTATTTTATTTTGTAGGAAAATAATAAAAATCAAAAAAATAAGAAAAAATTGGAAATTGTAACTTTGGACCAACCCATATGTGATTCCTGACCCATCGTCACATTATCCAACACTTCTTCAATCCTTCCATAATTCCCATCGTCAATTTGCAACTGTTACTTCCATCATTTATCCTTTTATCAATTTGGAAGAGTTAAGCGACATTGAAGACTTTGAAGACTTGGTGAGTAACAAGTATCAATTGAAGTCTTTTAATTCAAAAATTCATGGGGGCAAGAACTTGATTGTAGACTATAAAAAGCCAGAAGGTTGATTGAAGAAGGGAGAGGGTAGAAAATAGAGACTAATGTAGAATCTACAAATATTTCCTTGCTTCAATTTCATTGTTTTGGAATTTCAGATTCAATTTTCAGAATTTTAGAGTTCATATAATTTTCTTGAGACTAGCTTAGTTTGAGTGAGCATTTTGATGCTTTGGAGTAAGAATTTCAAGTAGTTGATCCGAATTGAGTTTATTTCTTTGATGTTGTAATTGGCACGAACATGGTAAGAATATTCAAGTGTTCATCTATCTAAATTGATGCTGATCATGTTTGGTTAGTCTGTCAATCTTTGCAAAGTAGTTTACTATTATACTTTTGTGAGTTGTTGAATTTCTATGATTAAGAAGTGCCTCTTAGTTCTTCATGTTGCTTTGCTTTGGCAGATTTCTTGATGTCGTTCGTTTAGTTTAATAGTTTGACTTTGGTTCTTGTTAATTTAGCCTCTAACAACATGAGTTTATATTTGAATTTTAGTGACCTAATTTCCAAACACATCCCTATGGATGGACTCTCAAGTGCTACGACGAGAGCCGTGCGCTTGCGGCTTAAACTTATCTTTATTAAAAATCACAGCATGTTTTTGGCATCGTTGCCAAGTATGGTTTTGTGAAATTTGGTTGCGTCGAGTCATTTGAGCCATTTTCATTTTGGTTTTATAATTGTGAATTTTGGTTTTGCTTGAGATTTTATTTAGTTTTAGTAATTTAGTTTAGATTATTTTTTATTTTTGAATTAAGTTAGTATTTTGACTTTTGCTTAGGTCAGTTTCATTTTGATTTTTAGGGGTTATTTATTGCTGAAAAAATAGTACTGGCGAAATCTAGTTTATGTGCAACAAAAGAAAAAGGCAGAACTGAACATAAAAGAACAATAACATGGGGCAGGATTTTCATCGATTTTAGATTCTGTTTGAATTATTCAGAATATTTTGGGTGTGATTTTCGCTGTGCAGATATTGTTTTTGGATACAGCATAATTTGTAGAGTTGGTATGAATCTTTCTGGAATTTTTGGAACTTTCTTGAATTTTATGTGATTTTTGAAACTAGTATTCTGTTTGCAATATTCTGCACAGTTTTGGGACAGAAAAATTCAAAAACAAATATATTCATGTCCCTTGTGACTATGTTGAATTTACTATGTATAGGGTTTTGATTGCAGGAGTTTATTTTCTATTTTAATTTTATTTTTAGATTTGGGTTGTTTAGGTTTTAGTTTATTTTCTATTTTGTTTTATTTTATGTTGTTTTTTCTGTTTTTGTTTTTGTTTTTGTTTTAGATTTACCTTATTTTCTATTTTTTGTTTTGGTGTGTCCCACAAAAAAAAATCAAAAGAAATGATGCTCGCGCTTTGTGTTTGTGCTTTATTTTCCATTTTCACATTAGGTCCTTTCTTATTGTTTAATTCTTTTTGGTCTTTCTTTTCTTTTGATAATATAGTTTTATTTTTGTCAGTTTATTTTGTGTGGTTAACTTAATTATTTAAGTCTGTTGTTTTTGTTTTAGTAATTAGTGTCTTAGAAACTTTTTTCTTTCCTTTAAAAAAACCTTTAAAAAGAAAAAAAATGAAAAAAAGAGTTTCAAGAATGCCCGTTTTTAATTTCTCACAATTTGAGCATTAACCTTTATGGAGTTATTTGTCAAGATTTAATGATTATCGTGCTCAATTGAATTAAAATTTTGAAAAATGAAAAATTTGTGAGTTCATTGTTGTGGGTTTGAATTTTGGATCTCGAGGTTATAAGAGTCTATGTGTCCTAGAGGTGTAATAGGATTATTATCTAGAACTCAAGATGAGGTATGTGATTTCTTTGACAAATTAGCTTGGGACACCTATGAGTTTGAAGAAGCTAAAGAGACTTTCAAATACCCGACCCATGATGAATCTACATTTGTTAGATCTTAGAGTATCCTACCACAAGAGGGGGGGTGAATTGTGGTGTCTGATTTTCGCATTATATATGACAAACACCTCTGTGACTTGTTTACAGCGGGTGTTTTCAGATGTAGCAAGAGCGAAAATTATCAAGATAGATGCGGAAATTAAAGCACACACAATTTTTCACGTGGAAAACACCTCTAGCCCAACTGAGGTGTGAAAAACCACGACCTACCTCGTGTAGGATTTAACCACTTCACTAAACCGGGCTTAACACGTTACAATTGCAACACACCTTGTTACAACCTTGCAACCACGTAATCTCCTTCTCAAGGTAGATTACACCACGTCCAAATCTCACCAGATTGGACACGTCCAAAGTCCACACGACTAGGACACACTCACTCACTTTTGACTGATCTGAGATCAAGGTCAAGAACACCTTACTGGGGTGCTTCTCACTAAGCAGATGTAAGGTACAAATGAAGATCCTATTATGCCAATATATTGAAAACTTGCTTTAAACACAACTTGAACTGGTTTTTCTTTTCTCAAGTGAAGCTCAGAAATTCTTTTCACTAGAAAAACCTCTTTTCAAATTTTTGCCTTTTAGGAATGTTGCGTTTCAAGATTTCTTTTTGCTTTCTTCTCTCTATGCTCAGTATGTCTCTATATCTCTGTGAAAACGGAGCTGTTTTTAACCAGAAATTCCAACGGTCAAGAACCAAAGAGAGGAAAGGAAATCACCTAAGTTTGGAAGGTGATTTTTCAAGAGAAAAAAAACTCCCAACGGCTAGTGATAAAACATTTCCCAAAATCTAAGGGATTTGTTATCTTAAGAGATAACCTTTATCTCCTTATAGCCGTGGGTTAGCTTTAAGTAAGGCAACCAGAAATCTTTAGCATTTTAAAAACTTTATCACATCCGAAGATATGGGCAGAAAAAAAAAAATCTTCCAATTTTGGCAAATCTCCCAAAATCTATTTTCCCAAATCTCCTATAAAATATTCAAGAAATATTTTTTTTTTCAGAAGAATAACATTTGAAAATATTCTGGAGATTTTGGCCAACCGAAATAATTTTTTTCAAAGATAATCGGGTATGGCCACTTCAGGTCAGAAACACCCTAGGCACCCTGTTTGCAGGGTTGTTCGCAGTCTGGTGTTCTGATGCACTTTAGCACGAATACCGATTCAAGAGATGTTTAAAAAGCTTTTTCAATATTGGCATATTAACAAGAGTCTAAATAAATAAAGCCTATGTACCCAAGACTTCTTGTTTTGAACTAGTCATCTTGTCCAAGATCTGTATAGATGCCGTGAGCACCAAGGTCACCTTGTTTGCTGGGATTGTTCTTTGTCTTGCTAGACTTCATGAATTGCTTCTCGTACAATCAACTCAATCATCTCATGGAGGTGGTGATCTTGAGAGTGAACCATTTGGTATGAGACCTGTTCTCAAGGCGTGTTCTCAACATTCAACAAACAGGTTAATGCGCATTGTTGAAAACATGTTCTCAGCACATTGTTGAAAACATGTTCTCAGGACTTGTTCTCAACAATCAACAAGTTAAAGCACATTGTTTGAAAACATCTTGTTTGGAGCAACATTGCTTTAGGTTTGTTATCATCAAAATATAATAATGGTTTCAACAACATTTCTTGCTAATCCTTACCACTGGGATCACTTTATGAACTCACATTATCCCTCTTACTCTTGTGTGCCTCTTGTTTTATGTGAATATAGTGAGACTTCTGATCATGATGCCTATAATTGTCCATATCATGATTACATTGATGCTACATGTGCAAGTGTTGAAAAGACATTAACTGAAATGACCAATAAAATGGCAAAGACTATGAAACAGAGAATTGCTTAATATTCTCATTGTTTCAGTCATAGTATGGAGCATACTAATTTGCATGAGCCTGACTTTAGTTTAGTATCCCCTAAACCTATAGTTAGTCTTTATGATGATTTTGAGCCCTCTTATCAATCTAGGTCTAATTTACAAGATGTTATGCCTTTGCCTAACCTAGAACAAGAAAGTGACCTCCCTATGTCTCTATCACCTGACCTTGCACCCCACACTAGCTCACATAAGGACGTCACTGAGGACGTCCGAGCTTCTGCCGATCAACCCGCCCCTTTTATCCACTCTTGTGAGTTTGAGGTGGGTGAAGACCTTAAGAGTGCTAGTGAGTTAGATATGAGCATCACACCAGAAGTTGAGTATCATGATTTTGATGAGTTAGACTATGTTTCACACGAGTCATGTGACGAGGAAGTTGAGCCCACTAATTTGAAATTCGATGATGATATTCTTTCTATAAAATATGAATCTTTTTCATATGGGTTTGATATCAATGAAGGTCTTGATTAGGGCTTTTCTGTTGAATATGAATCCTTCTCTTTTGACCCCATCATTACTGCCCGTCGCTTTGAATCTCACAAGTCTGAATTTGTTGAGTTTGAGAATATTGCCACTAAGAATTTCGAATTAGATCAGACTCTTGCGCATATTAGACTTAAAAGACTTGTGGACTTTGGACCCACTATTTTTCCTAGACCACTCATTCATGATGGCACAAATTGTAGGCAAATGACCTATATGCTGGCTCGTTATGAGTATGTATATCTATTTTCTGATTAGGCCCAACAATTTGAAAAGTTGAAACGGGTCCTTACTTGTGTTGCATTGATATGTTGGATGTACTCTTTCTGGCATCGACTCTTTAATTTTCATTGTTGAAATCTTATTGAGAGTTGTTCTTGCCTATTTGATAAGCTACTACATGCTCTAATGGGTTTTGATTTGAGTTGCGTGTTTTGTTTGATACAAAATGGCTGATGCTCCACATGCCTCTATTTGAGCATATTTTAGGAGGCTACAGCTTAGGTGTAATTCAACACCTGACCTGATATAATTGCTCTTCTTTTTCATCTCTTTTTATTTTGTTTTGTTTTGTATATATTTGTTGCTTTATTTTAATTTTATTACTTTCTTTTGATTTTTTGATTCTTATCACTTTCTCCCTTTTGGGTTTTCTTTTCTTTCGTATATATGTTTTTCTTCTTTGTTTTTATTTTCTGCTTTATGTTTCTTTTCACTTCCAATGAGTACATTGTGAGATTTAGGTGTAGGGGTGGGAAAACTTTGTTTAAAAAAAAGGAAAAAAAATTGAAAGAAGTTTGTAAAAATTTGTAAAAATTCAAAAAATTTGTTTTGTTGTTGAGGGATGTATGTGTCTTTCTTATTGGCTATGATCTCGTGTAACTTAGAATTAGGTTGCGTATAAATGTAGAGTGTATTGATAAAACTTAGTGTTAAAGTGTGATGTTTGAATACAATCCTAACCCACGACATTATTTTTAAGCAAGCTTGACAGTGGTACCTATACCCATGAGATTTTGAGCCTTAAACACTACTTCATTCTTTTTGGCCTCACATTTTTCTTCCATGTGTGTGTCTCCTTCATGATTCATATCTAGAACTTGCTTTGATTCTCTTTGAAATCACATTTAGCGTATGCATGTTAGTCTTAAAATGTACCACAAGTGCACGACGTAGCTGTAGCTAGCAACCGGCAAGTACGGGTCGTGTCCACAAGGAACTTGGCATCAACTACTAGAACTAATTAGACCACTCAAGCTAGGCAGTCACAATTGAGGTTTTGGAAGTAAACTAAGGGAAACAGTAACGACTAAAAGATGAAATAAACAGCAAAAGAGTGAACATCTAGGTTGGAATTAACAGCACGATTATGCTAGTGAATCAGTTTCTAACCCAATCAAACACTCCCAAGCATGCATCACAAATGGATAGATTGTCAATTAAGCCCATCTCTTCCCTGTCCCAAGGGTCGAAGACTAATCCTAGAACTATAGTCGTCTATTTTCATGGGACTAAAGGTCGAAGGATTACAAGATTCACAATCTCGAATCCCAATTAAAATCTTAACTATTTTCATGTTAAAACCCTAATCGTCTACTAAGGCGCACTAGGTAAAGGTTTCGTCTCTCAACGCTCCCCTAAACCCCAAATAAAAAGGATGAATGTTCTTTCGAGCATTTCATCGAGCATGCGGCGTGCATAGTAGAATTCATAATTGCAAAACAAAGGGGGAGAAGGGATTGGGTCAGTACAAGATTCAACTTCACATATTCGGCATCAATCCCAACCTAAGTTGAAAGATTTAACCTAACATCATCTTTGTAACAACAATCGCAATATTCGATTCAATAAACATCACAATCAAACCCTAAATAATCAAGAACAAAAGGAGAGAGAACTAGAATCAAGAACCTGGAATTAATCGAATCAATCAAGGGTAGAATCAACTTCCAATTCAATACCTAATTCAAAAGTATGAGAAATAAAACTGTATAATGAAACCTAAAAATCGCCTAGAAGCATTTTGGGGCGAGAGAAACTAAAACTAAAACTAAATGTCCTTCAAAACAGCCTTGGAGGAAGATTTAAGTCGTGATGCGGAATGGGGGTAGCACGGCCGTGCCCAGAGGCACTGTGGCACTGTGCCAAAACGCTGCCCGAAACACCCCCAAAACGGCACAAGTGGCACAGGCCAACCGTGCCACATGGCACGGTCGTGCCACTTGGACGTCCAGGCCGTGCCACTTAGCTGTCCGGACAAGTGTGCCGGTCTGGGGGGGATTTGCCGTGCTCTGTGGGTCTGGTTTCGTGGGACTTCCGTGCAACGCTTTTTCGCGGATTTTCTCACCATTTTGGCACTCCTTTCTACTAAAAGTTGTTCATCTTTTTGTTTCTTCAATAGAGTTCCTGAAAATATCGAAAGATGTTATATGAGTTAAAAGTACGCTAAAGAGGGCCAATTTGACTCTTCCTTGACACGATCGAACGTGAAAACGCATGAGGAAATGAGTCAAATAGGGGCTAAAAATGGGATAAATAGAGGTTCATCAATGCATTATGATAATATGATAAAGGCATTCATTTGTTTTTGTGAGCTACTTAACCAAATTGCCACCTGAATTTGATTGTTGTACCCTTTGCTAGCTTTTTGAGCCTTGACCTTTTTGTTGTGAAGCTTTCATTTTAGTCCTTGGCCTAAACACATTTCCTATCTCTAAGCCAAGGCTAGTGGAGCAACACTTCATTATTTGGTAGGTAACTTTTGGGTATTTTATGACTTTGGTGGTTGATTTTGGTACATGAAGGGAAGTATCATGGTGTTAATTTGGAAATTGAGTTGTATTGCTCTTGTACATTCCATTCATTCATTTTCTTCTTGAAAAAAAAAGAAAAAAAAAGAAAGAAAAACAAAATGAAAAAAATGGAAAAATTTGAAAAAAGGTTGAAAAAATCTCAAAAATTCTAAAAAGAGTTGGGAATAAGAGTGTTTGGTATGGATGTATCATTATGTATACTCATTTTCAATGGTCAATTTAATTGGGATGTGTTCTTATTTTGCATTTTGAGACATTGTGTGCTCATTCAAAACCAATGTAAGTGTTGGTTGCTCATTAGCTTTGGCTTTTAGCTTCTCATTTCCCAAATCATTTATCCTTTTCTTACCCTTAACTTTTAGCCCCATTACAACCCTAAAAAGTGCTCTTGATTATTATTTTGCATATTTTCCTGAAGTAAGGTTCTGCTAGTCACGCTCGTACATAATTTCTAAGTGGGGTGAAAAATGGTGTACATATGTCACCAGTGGAGACTAAGGATTTCTTGATGTGTGCATTGTGTTTATATACAATATAGTGCTTTGGTTGCTTGAGTAATGTGGTTTACTAGAATGTGTATATATGCTTTCCCAGTGTTGTATATATAAGTTTTTGAAAAAAAAAAACACAAAGATTTTTGATTTTATGTTTTTGGTTTTCTTTTATAGATTTTGTGGGTATATCTTCTGCAAACCCTCACGAGACCTTCCTCGTCCAGTAGGGGTGATCTAGGAGTTTTAAGGGCTTGTTGCACATGGTGATTCCAACGAAAGTGAGTTAGGATTTTAATTTCTTTTCTATGTTTGTTAGTTTTATTTTACTGGAGGATGAGCAAAATTTATGTGCGGGGGTATTGTTCAACCAAAATTCATACATTTTAATGCCCATTTACATTTTATTTTGTCCATAATAATTGCTAAATAAGGAGTTTTTAATTGTGCATATTTGTTTTTGTAGGAAAATAATAAAAATAAAAAAATAAGAAAATATTGGAAATTGCAGATTTGGACAAACCCGTGTGTGATCCCTAACCCATCGTCACGTTATCCAACAGTTCTTCAATCCTTCCATAATTCCCATCTTCAATTTGCAACAGTTACTTTCATAATTGATCATCTCATCAATTTTGGGGAGTTAAGATGCATTGAAGACTTTGAAGACTTGATAAGTTACAAGTATCAATTGAAGTCTTTTAATTCGAAAATTAATGGGAGTAAGCACTTGATTAGAGACTACAAAAAGCCAAAAGGTTGATTGAAGAGGCGAGAGGGTAGAAAGTTGTAAGACCCGCGTTCTTCATTTTACGTTAAGCTGACTGTCTTGCCTTCTATGTTACAAAATTCATATTTTTATTAACTATACGAGTTAAATTATTATTGATGTGCTTACGTGAACGATAATTTTATTAAAAAGAATATTTTTGTCTTTATTAGTATTATTATTATTAGTTCTAAAAGTTGCTCATTGATTTTAAATGAGCATTAAGAAGGGTTATTAGCGAGTACTAATTTGAGTAGGAACCCGAATACGATTATGTTATCAACCTTAGAAGTAGTTCGACGTTTATTAAATTGAACCTAGATATATTTGGCAACGAGTATCGATGAAAGGTCATATTATCAATTTTGGGTTTAGAATTCGGGACACGAATTACACTAGCAGTGTTAAGTATTGGGCAAGCTTGAAAAAAAAAGAAAAAAAGGAAACGAGGGGCATTTTGGTAAAATGTCACTAGAACTTAAGCTGGCTTCTTTCTCCTTCACGCGCACCCCTGACCCCCTGAGCCTCGTTCTCTCTCTCTCTCTCTGCTCTTCATCTTTTTCCTCTTCTTTGCCTCCACACATGCAGCCTCAAGCTCCCAACACTCCATGAATTTTCCCTCTACCCAGCTTGTATTTCTCGCATTCGACCTTCCCCCAGAAACCTACAAGCCACTGCTGCGAATTTCGAGCAAGAACAGAACACAAGTATCGTGGTTGTCATCGGTTCTAGGGAGGGTTTCGAGCGCCGTACATGTGCCTAAAACTCAGCCATGCAATCCCATTTCTAGTTGCCTCACATCCCCTATAAATCGGCATTAAACTTGCAACTTCAAGCATCAAGTCAGTGAGTGAGAGTTTCAGTTCAAATTAGGGTTCGAATTGTGCGAATTGGGCATGGTTTGGGGTTTGCTCGTGCGTGGGTGAGCAAGAGCAAGGGAATTGGATTCGTTTGAGCCCCTAAAATTGAGCCAGCAGCCTTGGATTCGATCCTGTAGCTTGGAATTGAGGTGAGGGTTCCTTTCCTCCTAATTACTATTATTTTCGACGAATTTAATTAAATTTAGTTAGTGCATGTAATTATGAGTTTAGAAATCAGTTTGGGTGAAATTAGAGTCAAAGTTGAGAAATCATGAACATTGTACTGATTTTGGGTTATTCACATATTGAGTTTTAACCAGTCAGTTTTGGAGATTGTAGAAAAGTATGGAATGTCGCCTTAGTGCTATTATTGAATCAGTTTATTATACCCAAATTCCGTTTGAAAGCTTAAAGATGCTAGCTGGGTAGTTGAAATAATTATGGAATAAACTATATTATGTTTAAAGGTTATGGCTAAATCAGTTTGGGTACGTCGATAGTCTATTTGTGGTAATTACACAAAAGGCTGCGCCTCTGGATATTGGTTTGTGAATTAGAAAACAAAATATCAACTTAATGTTTCTATTGCATTAGTTCAGTATATTTCAAATCTGTTTTGGAGGTGCACTGTAAACATTATGCCCTGAGAATTCTAACCGGGCGATTCGGCGTATTGTAGAGCGAACTGAGCTACACATTTTATGTTGTTATGGAAAACGGTTTAGTCACGTTAAATTCTATTTTGGCTGTTTAGCAAGAATATTATACCTATATATGATCATTTTGTGTCTTATTGGTTCGTGCACGCTGATATTGAACCGAGCTTGGTAGTTGGATGGTTCGAGGTGGAACTACTAAGAGATTTGAGGTTCTTATGGCTAGTGTTATGTGAGGAGGGAGGCCGGGTTGTGATTTACCGCAATTGTGTGGATTGCGAGGCCATGTGTGTGGCTTATTGGGCATATTCTGCCAAGTGAAGTTACAAAGTGTTATGAATGTGCTATGTGTGACCCCTCTCCCCCTTGAAAATGTTAAGTGATGCTATGTGATTGACTTTGAACTTAGACATCTTTAAAAAGGGTCATCAAGGTCTTGTTTTTATAATCACGAATGCTTTTAAGTATTTACCAGTTACCTATTAATTGTTAAGATGTTTACAATCTAAAAGTCGTCGAACTACTCAGTGAGTGACTCAACTGAATGGTCGATAGGTCTAGGAAATTAAATACCAAGCTAGTAGAGAGTTCGAAAATATTTCGAGGCTTTAACTTGTTTGTGTTTCCTTCTTGAGTCTAAAAAGGATTTTAAATGAATTAAAAATGGGCAACTGAAATGGCTATTACGAAACCTTGTTTGAATTATAAGTGAGCTAAATACTTTAAGACTTGAATAGTAGTAAGTTCGAGAACGATTTAAGGTTTTAGTTTGTTTATGTGCCCTTCTTCGAGTTTAAAGAGGATTTCAAACGAACTGAAATTGGGAATTGAATGAGTTTATTACAAAACTTAGTTTAAGTTATATGCTAGTTTGAATGAGTTTACTTTAAGTTTCAATGAGCTTCGACTATGAATCTAGTTTGAAGTAAACGCTAACTGAGTACTTTAAGCTTTAAATGAGTTTTAATTTGCGAGTTAGCAAGTTTATTACAGTTTCAAGAGGTTTTCAAGTTGAAAACGAAAGAACCATAAACCATTAGTGGGGTTATGAATTAGTTTGCTAGACGAGCATTTTTTTATTAAAGTAAGCAACTATTAAAGAGAAATGATTTGTGAATCACTTGAGGTGAGACTTCCTGTTTGAGACAGCGACTTCTTTTTGTAGCATGTGAAGTTTAAAATGATTTTAATGGCTAAGATTAGTGCTTGAGTGGACAAACGATAAGGGAGTATACCCAGTGTGCGAAAACCCTAATGCCTAGGGAGCTGGACCCAGAAGTGGAAACTCTAGAAGACTCTGACGAGAGTAATGGTCCAATATATTATACCCTGGGGATAATTGATGCGTGAGTGACGGCCTCACATAGGGCGAGTGATGATCTCCCATAAATTAGCACATTATGAGATCTTATGCCAAGAGTACTTTCCCAATTAGTAAGAAAAGCATTTGGCATGTCGCCATTTGAAGTATTTCAAGAAAAAGAAAGATTCTAAGGGCCATTAAGTGGCTAGTTCAGATATGATTCGAAAAGCTTATAAGGGTCATTAGAAGACCAATATGAAAGAGATTTCTTTTTAAAGAATATGAGCCTCAAGAGGCTAAGTAAAGTGTTTTCAAGAAAAGAAAGAAAGCTTTCAAATGTGCATAACCTGCGCATGTTTTATGAATGAGTTTCCAAGTATAGTTTAAATGAAATTTCAAATGAAATATGGTTATATCCTAGCAATGCATCGAACATTTAAGATTTCAAATATGCATGTCCTGTGAAAAAAAGTTTCTTGCCAAGTCTTTCCTACCAATATGAGTATTTCAGGAACTTTCATAAAGAATTATAAGCCTTGACGAAGTTAGTGGGATTTATAAACTATTCTTGGAACATATCATGAGTCACTATGTTTTCAAAAGTGTGTTTGAAAGCATTTTACTCAATCCTTGTTGCTTACTTGTTTATGTGCCTAAGTGCTCGTTAGTAGGGAAGTTTGGTTCTTAAGGGCCTAGAAATGAGTTTTAGTGGATAACATGAAGTTTACGGGTGGTAATCTTTTCTTGGGGACTATGATTGCAAAATATGATGGTAAAGTATAAATACGTGATATGTGACTATTATTGGTATTGTTGCCTACAAGTTTTAAGGAGTCGAGGAATACTCACTGAGTGTGTGGTTGCTCATCCCATTACTTTTTCCTCTTTTTCCCAGGTTTTCTTTGTGATAGTTGAAGTCGATTATATATATGCCAAGATGGGAACTATGATCGCCCAAATTATGTTTGAAAAGGTGTCATGAGAACATACAAAGGAATTGACTTACGTAGTAAACGATGTAATATGTTGTATTCCCTAGAGTTGTAAATGTATATAAACAAGTACTTTAATTCTTGTAATGCATAATGGTTAAGAGTCACTCTGTACGGCCATGTGAGCCAACCATCTTGTTAACCAGGTGTCGATTTTGCTAAAGTTAGTTACATTTTGGGATGTAAACCCCCGTACTCTGGATGTGTGATCCGTTGAGTTGCATATTTAATTTCCTTCTTTATTATTGAACTTAATGGTTGGCATACCCGGGCGAGTGGCTCGTAGAGCTGTGGACTTTGGCGTGTAGCTGTCGGGCTTGTTTTGGAAGTTTTATATGTTTCTACTCAATACAGGGATTTTTGTGAGGCTTTTCGCCTAGGGAAATGGTCAATTTTCAGGCGAAACTTTGTCTGTTGCGCGAAGTTAAGTAGGAAGTAAGAAAACGTAAATCTCCTAGCTCTAGGCATTGGGGGTGTTACAAAAGTGGAGACTAATGTAGAATCTACAAATATTTCCTTTCTTCAATTTCATTGTTTTAGATTTTCTAATTCAATTTTCAAAATTTTACAGTTCATATAATTTCCTTGAGACCAGCTCAATTTGAGTGAGCATTTTGATGCTTTGGAGTTAGAATTTCAAGCAGTTGATCCGAATTGAGTTCATCATTTTTCCCTAGTTACTCTATCGAAATGTTTGTTTCTTTGATGTTGTAATTTGCATGAGAATGGTAAGAATATTCGGGTTTTCATTTGTCTAAATTGATGTTGATCATGTTGGGTTAGTCTGTCAACCTTGTCAGTTTACTATTATACTCTTGTGAGTTGGTGAATTTCTATTATTAACAAGTGCCTCTTCATTCTTCATTTTCCTTTGCTTTAGCAGATTTCTTAAATTCGTTCGTTTGGTTGAATTATTTGACTTTGGTTCTTGTTAATTTAGCCTATAATAACATAAGTTCAGATTAGAATTTTAGTGATCTAATTTCACAACGCATCCCTAGGGATCGACCCTCAAATGCTATGATGAGAGTTGTGCGCTTGCGGTTTAAACTTATCTTTATTAAAAATCACAGCAGGAACTGGATCCCTTAACATATGAGGAGGCAATGCCACCATTGAATGCTTCTTTTTTAAAAGAAGCAATAGATGATGAAATGACTTCAGTCATGGCCAATGTCACTTGGAAATTAGTTGATGCCACATCGGGATGTAAACTCACTGGATGTAAATGTGTCTTTAAAACAAAGAAGATCCTTGATGGTTTCATTCTTAAGTTTACGGCTAGGTTAGTAGCTAAAGGGGATACCCAAAAGGAGGGCATAAATTATTTTGATGCATATGCCTCTTTTTCTAGAACATCTACTATTAGATTATTGTTAGCACTAGCCTCTATACAAAATCTGGTAATTCACGAAATGGATGTGAAGATGACGTTTTTAAGAGGTGATCTAGATGAAGAGGTAAGTATGAGAAAACCCAAGGGATTTGTGGTGTCGGGTCATGTAAATTAGTTAGGTTCTTATATGGAATTAAGCAAGCCCCAAACAACGACATCAAAAGTTTGATGAGGTTATCTTAAAAAATTGTTTCCACATAAATGATTTCGACAAGTGTGCTTACACCAAATTTACTAGTGATAAAGGAGTTATCATTTGCTTTTATGTAGATGATATGTAAATTTTTGGTACCGATCTTCAGCAACTAGAGAATACCAAAAGATTTTTGTCCTAAAACTTCGATATGAAACATTTGGGAGAAGTTGATGTTATCTTAGAGATTAGGATAATAAAGGTTGATAATGGATTGATATTGTCTTAATCATAATATATTGGAAAGGTGTTGAAGAGACTTAACAATCTTAATTGTAAACCTGTCTCTATTGCTCTTGATGTAAGTTTAAAACTTGAAAAGAATACTGGAGAACTAGTATCTCAACTTGAATGGTATGTTTATAGGATGCTTCATGTGTACAATGTCTTACACAAGACCGGACATCGCTTTTGCCGTTGGCAAGCTAGGTCGTTATAAAACTAACCCTATTCATGAGTATTGGCCTGCGACAAGGAGGGTATTAAATACCTCTAGTCATCTATCGATCATGGACTTCAATATTATGGTTATCCATCTGTTTTGGAAGGTTTTTGAGATGCAAGTTGTATAATAAGTAGTGAAGATCATTCCACCACAAGTGGATGAATTTTCACTCTTGGTGGGGGTGCTGTATCTTGGGGATTAAAGAAGCAAACATGTATAGCTAATTTGACTATGGCAACTAAATTTTTGGCTTTGGCATCGGTTTGTAAATAAGCCAAATGGTTAAGAAATTCGTATATGAAATTCCTTCGTCGCCAAACTAGTGTCACCTCTTTCTCTACAATGTGGCAATGCTTCTATTTTGGCCAGAGCATACAGTAATTTATATAATGGTAAATCAAGGCATATTGGTTTACATCATAGTTATATAAGACAACTTAACAAAGATGGTGTTGTAACTGTGGATTCTGTGCCTTCAGCACACAATCTGGTTGATCAATTAACGAAAGGCCTCGCAAGATATTTAGTGATCAAAACAACTAGAGGGATGGGGCTAAACTCCACATCCAAAACCTTCTATGGCGAAAACTCTACTTAACGATTGATGGAAACTTTCAGTCTTAAGTTCAATAAGTCAAAGTACACCATAAGAATAGTTTCAAGCACTCATTTGCTTCCTATCCATGAATGGAGTTCTTATATTCCCATATATGTTTCAGAGGCTGAGCTAAGGCTCTTAATGAACTTTACATGAAGAACTTTTGGAATCATGTTTAGAAATAATTGCTTAACTTTGATAAATTTCTTGTAAGTCCCCAGGTATGCCTGGTTTTAATTGTAAGTATTTATCAAGTTAATGAAAACAAAATCTTATATCTCTAATTCAAAAGTTCTCATGTTATAATATTTATGGGATATCGTAACGTTTCACCTATACGAGCATTTAAGCAAGCCTGGCTTAGCGAAGTTTAGTGGACTTGACTCCGATATGCTCATGAATGGATACAAGGCACATAGTTATTTAAAAATGTTAGGACTACTAGGTGATTCTAATACAGAAGTCTTGTGCATGACTTAGATGCAAGTATTCAAAGATGTTTACTAGATCAAAGCATAGTATACCATATAAACCTAAATATTTGACGGACAAATCATTGAGGTGGAGATTCAATCGCAAGACAACTCTATTTATGCATAAAGACCTTCGAAAATTCATTGCACCATTTATTCTAGAAATGATGGGGGAATGTTGGATTAATTTCCATACAAAATGAAAACTTGTAAAAGAGACATAGTATGTGTTGGACTATTTGTCAATTTGCACAATAGGCTTCTAATTATAATATTTGTGTATTATAGTTTGCTACACAGCACAATAAATGGTGTGCCGATGATAATAGCCTTGGCCGTGAGATTAAACAATATTAAACACTTGTTATTTGTCGTGAACAAGCTAAGGAGTTTAGCAATATTAAACTATTATTTATATGCAATGGATTAATTTCTCATAAGGCATGAAGCTAAACATGACTCTTGGAAAAATTGCATTTAATAATAATAAATATTATTTGATATTGAAGAGGCATAATTAGTTAATTAACTAACTAATTTGATAAGTGTCTCTTCAATTATTATCATTGAGATTAAAATCAATTGATGAGATTTCATCTCATGAAAAGGTATGTGTCTCTTGAAAAGACACCATACTCTCTGTAAATAAAGGATGAGTGGTGTGATTTGATCAATACAAAATTGTTCCTAGCAACCTTCGCTATGAATTTCTGTTACGTCCTAAGACTCCTAAGGTTTATCTTCGTGTGTACAACACAAAGATAGGGAGACTTCTTTGTATTCCAAAGATCTAATCACTAAGCTCTATTGCACAATTGGGGGTGATTAGAATCTTTAGGAAAATAGTACGCCACCTACCTAAAAGTATCGAAGTGATCCTAGGCTAATTCTTTTCTTAATTTCTCCAGCACTTCTCTAAATGAAGTTAGAATTAAAAGGATATTTCTGTATGCATTGTTGAACCTCCTTAAGCTTAGCATTAAGTAGTTCTCTTTGTTGATGGACATTGCTGAAACATTTGCTCTCAAAGGCCTCTTCATTTTTCCAAGCTTTTTATTCAATTGGTATATTAAACAGTCATGAATGTTATAATTAAGACTCAACCTTATAATGCAATGGAATTGAGGGTGAAAGCTTTACATATAACAATTTTTAAATGGCTTTTGTAAGTTTGATTAACCAAGTATCTATCTATCTTGAAAGACACTTTACTACCGTCCTCTTATCTGTTACACCAAGTGTACAGACTCCTAGTACTTGTGATATCCTACAGATCACAGTTATATGCACACTGTTTGAAATCCAAATTGGTAAATGTAATTAGTTAACCCCCAACTCTTTCATTAGGGTATAACACATTGTTGAAGTACCCCCATCTGACACCAAGGACCTTGATTATTTTTTTTCCAAAACCTAGCATAAATTCCCCCTATGAACATCCTTGTTAAATCTATAAGTGCCAATAAAAAAAAAAAAACCCTTGCATGTTTAATATTGAGCTACTCTACAGTAAACACATTGTGCAGCCCTACCAAGGATGTCCACCTCATAATCTTAATGCTTCCAACACACCTACAATTTCCCCCTAGGACGTTAATCATTATTGACGTAGCTGCCCCAACCAAAGAATAGATTATTGTGAAGATAGAGAACCTTATTCTCTCTAACCTCAATCTCTATCAAGATAATAATACTAGGATTTGACTTCCTAAAGAATGCCTCTGCATCTTCGTGCTTGTTAGGACCTTTCAGCACTATGATACTCTAGCATAAGATGCTCATGTAGGATGATGTGCAGCCTCATTGCTACCCCATCTCCGTCTTCATCTTCGTTAGGTTTCGAAGATTATAGAAATCTATATCTTACACTGGTAAAATAGGATTGAGAACTTTAGGAATTGATATACAAAGCGATATGACAAATACTCTCTAAATATAAGGAAAGAATACCAGGATTGCGAACAATAGTAGGAGAAATAATATTTTCTCTCTAAATCCTTATGCTTCTTTGTATTTCTCTCTCCTGAAATGAGATAACAATTACAATAAAACGTAAC
Source organism: Selenicereus undatus (assembly GCA_017589665.1). Classification (NCBI taxonomy): domain Eukaryota; kingdom Viridiplantae; phylum Streptophyta; class Magnoliopsida; order Caryophyllales; family Cactaceae; genus Selenicereus; species Selenicereus undatus. The sequence goes on along the minus strand of JACYFF010002017.1, from coordinate 11,466,923 downwards.
GATTTATATAAAAATTTTCAACAAAAAAAGGAAACTTGTTTTCCTACTGTTTTCTTGCTTCTATAAATGTAACAGGCCATTTTATCTTAAAGTAAAAAAAAATATATATATAACTTTACTTAATTTAACAATCTCCCACTTAACGTCATCTTTTTGGCAAGCTTATGCTGCTTAAGTTTCGAACAAGCCATAGGAGGATCTAAACCATAGGAATTTATCAATATTAACTAGCTCAGTCATAATATCTACTAGGTGATCCTTGGTGTGAATCTTTTACATATCCACAATCCCTTCCTCTACTAATTGTCGAACAAAATAATACTGACCATCAATATGTTTCGTCTTGGAATGAAAAGTTGGGTTTCTTGTAGTGTCCAATGCACTTTCGCTATCACAGTATACTAGAATCATTTGTTGTTCGTGTCCAACTTCTTCCATTAATCTTTTTATCCAAATTGCTTCCTTACAAGCTTCAGTAGCTGCCATGTATTCAGCTTCTGTAGCTGACAATGCTACAACAGTTTGTAGCTTTGATACCCAACTTATTGCATCATCTGCAAGAGTAAACACATAACCTATAGTAGATTTTCTTTTATCAAGATCACTTGCCAAATCAGAGTCAACATATCCTCTGAATATAAACTCTAATCCTCCAATGCATGATGCAACATCTGAGGTTCCTTTAACATATCTTAGGATCCTTTTCACAATATTCTAATGCTCTCTACCAAGATTCACCATAAATCTACTGACCACTGCCACTGCTTGAGCATTGTCTGGTCTTGTACAGATCATAGCATATATTAAGCTTCCCACTACTGATGCATACGGTACTCGAGACATTTCTATCCTTTCTGCTTTATTGCTAGGACTCATACTTGAGGATAATTCATAAATAGATAGGAACTGGGGTTGATATTGGCTTACAATCTTGCATGTTGAAGCGTTGCAAGATTTTGTTCAGATAATTCTTTTGAGAAAGCCAAATTTTGCTATCTTTTCAGTCTCGGTGTATTTGCATCCCTAAAATCTTGTTCGCTGGTCCTAAATTGTTCATATCAAACTCCCTGGACAACTGTGCATTTAATTCTTGGACTCAATCTTTGTGGGGGCTTACAACCAACATATCATCCACATATGACAATAAAATTATGAAATCATTGTCCTCAAACCTCTTGTAATATGCACAATGGTCTGAACTAAGTTTGTTGTATCCAAGACTAATAATGAAGGAATCAAATCTCTTATGCCAACACCTTGGCGCCTGCTTTAGACTATATAGAGATTTAGTTAACCCGCAAACCAAGTTTTCTTTTCCTTTTTCTTTAAAGCCTTCTGGTTGGAGCATATATATCTCTTTTTCAAGTTCTCTATGAAGAAAAGTTGTCCTTACATCCAACTGTTCTAGATGTAAATCAAATGTATCACATATAGCTAGGGTTACTCTTATAATTGTAAGTATAGCAATTAGAGAAAATATCTCGTTAAAGTCAACACCTTCTTTCTGAGCATATCCTTTTGCCACTAGTCATGCGCAATATCTTTCTACTTGATCATTACTATCTCGTTTGATTTTGTACGGCTTCCATTTGTTACCAATTATTGTCATTCACAGAAAAGCATCTGCGCTATTCAGAGCCCTTTCAAAAGTTGATGACTTTTCATGTTTTGTTATAAGACAGCACGCATCATAGCTTTCCATAATATAATCTGAGTGCCATGAAGGTTTTCTTGCTTGACGATGTGACTGTCGAAGTTCTGTATCATTGACCCTTTCTGGCTCTTGTTCCTCTTGTTTTGGCTCTGCTTCAAAAGAATTATCCTTTCTAGGTTCACCATCTATGTGCACTGTAGTAGTCTCTTTAGATGTATTATCATCTTTATCTTTTAGTTCTCCTTCAACAAATATAACATCCATGTTGACAATAACCTTGCGGGCAGTGGGATCCCGCAGGTGATATCCCTTAACACCGTCAGCATAACCCAAGAATATGCATCTTCTAAATTTCTAATCCAGTTTTGTTCATTCTTGGGATTTGTACATTACATATACGGGACATCCAAACACATATAAAGAAGAATAATCAACCTACTTTCCATTCCATATCTCCATTGGAGTCTTTAAATCAATAGCTATTGACGGTGATCGATTTATCACTTAGCTAGCATTTTTGACTACTTATGCCCAAAAAGATTTGGGCAATTTTGCAGTTCTCAACATAGCTCTTGTTCTTCCTAGGAAAGCCCTATTCATCCGCTCAACTACACCATTTTGCGGAGGTGTGTCGATACTGTGAATTGTCTTTGAATACCTTCTTGTTTGCAAAATGCTACGAAATAACCATCTATGTATCCTTCTCCATTATCTGTCCTCAAACACTTAATTCTTTTTCCAAGTTCAAGTTCCACTCGAGCTTTGAATTCCTTGAATACTGGAAATACATCTAACTTCTTCTTGATTGGGTACACCCATATTATTCTAGAGTAATCATCAATAGATGACGCAAAATACTTTGCTCCTCTTAAGGACATAATTGGTGATTCCCACACATTAGACTGAACTAAGTCTAGTATGTGTTTGCTCTTGGCAATAGATCTTCCAAACTTTAATCTACTCTGCTTATTCACAATACCATGGTCGTAAAATGGTAAGTTTACCAATGTGAGTTCGAGTAGGAGATTGCATTTTGCGAGAACCTTTAAACCGCGTTCTAACATGTGACCAAGTTTATAATGCCATTGTATTGTTGATTCTTCATGATTGGTAGAAGCAGCAGATGCATTTCCATATTTTAACGTATCTGCTTGAAGCATGAATAGTTTGGATGAGGTCTTCTCTGCCTTCATTCACAATGAGTGTACCTTTGATAACTTTCATAATACCATTTGCAATTTGGGACTTAAGCTCAAGATCATTCCTAATAGATAATAAATTTTTCTTTAGGCTTTTTCGCATGTCATACCTCTTGGATAGTACAGATAATTCCATCATGCATCATTAATTTGATGATGCCAATACCAACAATCTTCAAAGCACGATCATCCCCCATTAACACATATCCTTCAGGGATTGGTTTATATGAGTGAAACCAATCCCATGGAGGTGTCATGTGCCATTTTGCCTCAAAATCTAGCACCCAAATATCAGTGAGTGAATTTTCTTTAGAAGTTATTGATACATCTGCACGTGAGATTTCTCTATCATCCGAAGTACTAGCAACAAATCCTTGAGAGGTTGTTGCTTCAGAAGTATTTTCTGTACTCTTCTTATAATTCCAATAATCCCTTTTAATATGTCCTCTTTTGCCACAAAAGTGACATTTGACACATTTCTTACTTCGTGACTCGATCTCCCATGATTTTGACTCCCACTGGAGTTGCGGTCCGTTGATCTTCCTCTCATCATCAATAACCCCTCTGTTTGTTGTGAAGATAACGATCTATCTTCATTACTTTTGTACTTGGATTCCTCTTACAGGATATCGGCTGCAACATCATTGAAGTTTATAAGTCCGTAAGCACATTGTTTGTCAAATTGATGATGAGCTGGTCATACGAGTCAGGTAGACTTTGAAGTAAAAGCTCTGCACGCTCGTTTTCTTTTATATCATAATCCATCGCCGCAAGTTGTGAAAATAGTGTATCTTGATTGTTCAAGTAATCTGTTACGGGTTTGCATTCACTCATTTGAAGATTATAAAGCTTTCCTTTCAAGAACATCTTATTATGGAGTGACTTTGTCTCATACAATCTGGTGAGTGCCTTCCAGATTTCCTTCGCAGTTGTTTTCTCTACGACATTTGATAAGACTGAATCTGCTAATGCCAGATGCAGATTAGCAATAGCATTATTATTTATCTCTTTCCATTTGTTGTCAGTTAATCTTTTTGGTATGATCTCAATTGCTACTACACAATGGTCTTTCCTTAATACTGCCTTCATTTTGAATTTCCAAAGGGAGAAATCACTCCCACTGAACTTCTCAATCTAATATTTTGCCATCATAATATTGAATAGTATAAGTTAACCTCGCTCTGATACCACTGTTAGGCTCCGAAGATTATAGAAATCTATATCTCACACTACTAAGACATTGGAATAAATTACTTTTATTGTGTTCTGATATCCATCTCTCTCTCTCTGTAACTGAGCTTTCTCCTCTGGCCGACTGGCAGCATATCCCTTTTCAATTTGTACAGAACGATCACCTGGGTGACCTCGAGTAACGTACACCAGCAGCAACTGGGGCCGATAGTGGCGGTCGTCGACGTTCCATGGGGGCCATTGGTTGTCGTGCTCGGCTTTGCAGGTCTACCTCTTCCTTGTTGACGCAAAACTTAGAACCCCAAGCTGAGTTTGTTTTTTGGTTCATGCCCGCGGTTGGATTGGGGTGGCCGTGGCAGTGTGGAATTCGCTCATCACCTCTCCAATCTCAGGTTTCCCTCTCTCTCTCTCTCTCTCTCCCTCTCTCTCTCTCTCCCATCTCAGCCTATTAGCTATTCTTATAGTATTTCAGAGTGATTTTTGGCATTTTTGGTCTATACCTTACTTCGTGCTTGCTCTGTTAGGTCTGTATCTTGTTCTGTTTTTGCCATTGCTATTGTGCTCTGTTTGTAGAGTTTTAGCTACAACTTCAGTGTTTTAGAGGCATTGTTGGGTCCATTTTTTTGATTTGTTTGTAGAGTTCTTGCGTTTTGCTCTGTTTATGGAGTTCTTGCTTTAATTTCAGAGTTATTGTTCTGATTTTGTGCTTGTTCTGTTTGCTCACTGGCTGGCGTCTATTATTTGGCTCCAATTAGTTCCCAGTGTGCGCCTTGTTGTTTTCTTGTTGTCTGTATCTATCCTAGGTTGCAGTCTTTACTAGCATTGGGTTGGAAGTTGGATTTAACGCCTTGGTTTGTGATTGTATGAATTACTGGGGCATTTTTCGTTCTTGAACAATTTTAGTTTCACCATAGTCCCTTGTTTTTGTTAGTGGATTTTGCCCACCCTTGAGTTCTTTCTGCAAGGTTTCTCGTTTGCTATTTTTCGAGTACTACTTCGTTTTCAGTCTTGTTTAAGCTAGTTTAGTTGGTTCATGTTTAGCCTTTGCTAGTTCAGTAGCGGTTTTTGGGTTTTTGTAATTTTTGTAACCCTTTTTACTTGTTTCTGGTTCCTTGTTTCTGGCTATTTCATCTTGCCCCTCTCTCTTTAGCCAATTCTGTCAGCTTGGATAAGGGCTTAGCAATTAGAGTCTTTGATAGCTTTGGTCTATTAGGTTTGTTGGCTATTTGATTGTATATTTAGCTTTATTTTGTCAGTATTAGTTTTTTTCTTGGCTATTAGATTTTATTTATTAGTTTTTTGTTGTTTGGTATTAATTTTTTTCCTGTTGTAAGTTTCCTTGTGGCTTTAGATTCCCTCCCCATCACTTTGGTACCCTTTTTAGTATTAGGTGTTTTCTGGTTTCTGGTACCTTTTTAGTTCCTTTGTGTGCTTTAGAGTTCTTCCCCATACCAATAGTTCTTGCCCCTTTACTTTGTATTTGCCGTTGTTAGTTATCTTTTTGGCAAGTCTCCTGCCAAGTTTTATTTTGTTTATTAGTATTAGTTTGGTGGTGTTTTTTCTACTATTGGTAAGTTTTTAAGTCTGCTATAGTTTTTGTTTTAGTTGTATTTGTCATTGGCTGGTTGTAGTTTGTTTTAGTTTGTTAAAGTTTTGTTATAGTCTGTAGTTGTCGTTAGCGGGATGTAGTCTTTAGGCCTTAGTTTTTAGTTCGTTGTTTGTGGTTGGTTGTGGCTTCTTGGGTGTCCTTTTCGTTTGTAGATCTTTCGGGTGTTCATTGGCCCCGTAGGCGTCTGCGTTTGTGGCGGGCCATGTAACTGTTTCAGTCTGTCCTCCAGGGAGTTTTGGGGTAAGGAGGGGGTTAGGGCTGCGAAAGGTACGCCTAGCATCCTAGAATATTGGGTCCCTCATGGGTAAGTCGATAGAATTAGTTAAGTCTCTACGTAGGCGTAATATTAGTATAGCGTGTGTCCAGTAGACGAAGTGGGTTGGAGCGAAAGCTAGAGAGATTGATGGGTACAAGCTTTGGTACTTGAGGTCATCCAAGGCGAAGAATGGAGTCGGCATCCTGGTTGTGAAGGTTTTGGCGGACCAGGTGGTCGAAGTGAGGCGTAAGAGCGACCAGATTATGGCCATTAAGGTTTTGGTTGGTTCAGTTTTCGTGAACATGGTGAGCGTGTATACGCCACAGGTAGGCCTGCCGGAGGAAACTAAGAAGCTCTTCTAGGAGAACCTAGATGAGGTCACCTATGAGGTACCTCAGACCGAGAGACTGTACATAGGAAGAAGCTTTAATGGCCATATCGGAGCGAAGGTAGCGGGATATGATGGGGTCCATGGGGGCTTCGGTTTCGGAGAGAGAAATACGGGAGAGGTCTCTATGCTGGACTTTGCGGTGGCCTTTGATTTGTTGGTGGTCAACTCCTTATTCAAGAAGAAGGAGGACCACCTAGTGACCTTCAAGAGCAGCTCTTGCAAGACCCAGATTGACTACTTCCTAACGAGGAGGGAAAATCGGAGATTGTGTAAAGACTGTAAAGTGATTCCCAGCAAGTTGCTGGGAACCCAACAGAGGTTGCTGGTTTTAGATGCAGAGTTCAAGTATACTAAGAGGTTGAAAAGGAGAGCCGGAGAACCCAGAATAAAGTGGTGGACCCTCTCAAAGGAGAAGGCGAGGTTAATAGCAGAAAGAATAGCCGAGGAGAGAGCTTGGATGAGAGCAGAAGATGCGGATGCGATGTACGATGCTGCGGGGAATTGCATCCGAAGGTCGGCTAAGGAAACCCTAGGTCTTTCCAGGGCAGGCGGCAACCAGATGGAGGGCGCCTGGTGGTGGAACGAAGAGGTAAAGGAGAAAGTCAAGGCAAAAAAAAGAGGCTTACACGGAGTTCATGAGTAGCAGTTCAGAGGACGAGAGGGAGCAAAAGAAGATTGGATATAAGGCGGCCAAGAAGGTAGCCAGAAGGGCGGTGGCAGTAGCAAAGAGTCAGGCGTTTGATAGACTGTACCATAGATTGGGGACGAAGGAAGGGGAGAATGAGGTTTTTAAATTGGCTAGGGTGAGGGAAAGAAAGACTAGGGATTTGGGAGTCGTAAGGTGTATCAAGGACAAAGAGGGTAAGGTCTTGACTGAGGATGCTGAAATTAAGGAGAGATGGCAAAGTTTCTTTGCTAAACTCCTCAATGAGGAAGGGGGGGAGACGACTGTAGTAGGGGCGGAGAGTGTAGCGATCAGCGTGCGGGCGACAGGATAACAAAGGAGGAGATTAGGGAGGCCTTGAAGAAGATGGTGAATGGGAAGGCAGTGGGCCCGGACCAGATACCAGTAGAAGTTTGGAAGTTTATGGGGGAAGTGGGTCTAGAGTGGCTCACGGAGCTTTTCAATGTTATTTTCAAGACTGCCAAGATGCCCAGAGAGTGGAGGGCCAGCACAGTCATCCCACTGTACAAAAACAAAGGGGATATCCAAGATTACAATAACTTTAGGGGCATCAAACTGCTCAACCACACTATGAAATTGTGGGAGAGGGTGATTGAGAGAAGGCTGCGAGAGGAAGTAGAGATTTCAGAGAGCCAATTTGGTTTCATGCCAAACAGGTCGACCATTGAGGCAATCTACCTCCTCAGAGGGCTCATGGGCTTGTTCAGGGACAGAAAGGTGAATCTCCATATGGTGTTCATTGACCTGGAGAAAGCGTATGATAGAGTTCCAAGGGAGCTTTTGTGGAGGTGTTTGGAAGAGAAAATGGTGTCGCCCGCATACATTCGTGTAATCAAGGATATGTACGAGGGAGGGCGGACGAGTGTTAGGACTCCGGGAGGGGTCTCCAATGGCTTTGCTGTTAGTTTGGGCCTGCATTAGGGCTCCGCCTTAAGCCCGTTTCTTTTCGCATTAATTTTGGATGAACTTACTAGAGGAATCTAGGACGAGTTGCCCTGGTGCATGGTATTTGCAGATGACATCGTTCTTATTGATGTGACCAGGCGGGGGGTGAACGACAGGTTGGAGAGTTCGAGGCATACGCTCGAGGCTAGGGGCTTTCGGTTGAGTAGATCGAAAACGGAATACCTCCACTGTTGTTTCAGCGGAATGATAAAAGAGGGGGGAGAAATCGTACTGGATGGGAGGGCCATACCGAAGGTCGCAAAATTTAAATATCTGGGTTCGATCATCCAGCAGAATAGGGACATTGACGAGGATATTAGCCAGCGGATTAGAGTGGGCTGGAAAAACTGGAAGTTAGCATCAGGGGTGTTGTGTGACAAGAGAGTGCCCATGGGATTGTAAGGCAAAGTCTATTGGATGGTAGTTAGACCGGCTATTCTCTATGGATCGGAGTGTTGGCCTCTAAAAAAGACGCAGATCCAACGGTTGATGATAGCTGAGATGAGAATGGTCAGGTGGATGTGTGGTTTTACGAGATTGGACAGAATTAGGAATGGAGTAATCAGGGGTTTAGCTGAAGTGGCCCCCATAGAGGAGAAGATGAGGGAATCGAAGCTCAGATGGTTCGGCCACGTGAAGAGGAGAAGTGTGGCCGCCCCAGTGAGAAGGTCTGAAATGATCAACCCCCCCGGTGGTAAGAGAGGGGGGGTAGACCGAAGAAGAGCCTAGAAGAAGTGGTTAGAGAGGACTTGAGAGTTGTCGGTCTTACGAAGGACATGACTCAGGATAGGAGGCTGTGGCGGGACAGGATTAAGGTTTCTGATTGTAGGGGACCGGCTCCGTAGGGGGCAGTAGCTTAGGCGGTGTAGGGCGGGTAGGGTTTTGGTGTGCTTGTCTGCAGGTTATGCTTTTCTGGGATGTGACGGCACTAAGCGCCCCTAGTTTATTGAAGTATGTCTCTACTCCCTCTTTTTTTGCTATCCGGTCGTTTTCTCTCCCTCTTTCTCTTACTCGGTCAATGGTTTCGCAATCGTTTTCTCTATAAACCTTTTTTTACAAAACTATTTTGTGGGTCTTATGGAATCAACCTCTCTATGGGTAGGCATAACAGTAGAGATAAGGTTGCCTACAACTAGATCTCCCCAAACCTCGTGAAAGCGGGACCCACACTGGGAGTTTGTTGTTGTTGTTTTTGTTGTATATCTCACACTGCTAAAATACAATTGAGAAATTTAGGAATTAATGTGCAGAGCGATATGACAAATGCTCTCTAAATATAAGGAGAGATTACCAGCATTACGAACAATAGTAGGAGAAACAAGATTTTCTCTCTAAATCCTTATGTTTCCTTGTATTTATCTCTCTCAAAATGGGATATCAAATACAATAAAAACGTAATAGTTTATATAAAAAATTTCAACTAAAATATAGGAAACTTTTTTCCTACTGTTTTCTTGCGTCTATAAATGTAAAACGCTATTTTATCTCAAAGCCAAAAACTATGACTTTACTTAATTAAAAAATCTCCTGCATCATCCCTTAATAAAGATTTAGCTAGAGCAATGTGATTAGAAATGGTTTAAAGACTAATATAGGATTAAGGCTATAGACTTTAGGGTTGACGAAGATGATTAGATCGATTTCTTGGCCTCTCGTTAGATTTGGTGCATGGCGTTAGCTATCACTTATCGGACGTGTCCAGTTCATGATTTGTGGTGTATCGCGTTTTACTTTTCTAACTACCTACGTAGTTATTTATTGTATTTTATCAAGCGATTTTAAAATTCTTTCCTAAGTTGTTTTTTTGGATCTATGGGAATCGTCCTCTTGGTGAGTAGTGACATTC
>JACYFF010002017.1:11397211-11432147 GCA_017589665.1 Selenicereus undatus | reverse complement strand
TAAACACCCCCCCAATGTTTGTCTGGTCATGCCAATCTAACGCAGTTCAACAATAAACTGGGTCAAACGGTCCAATCACGAGTCAAACGGTATGACCCATTGACCCATTGACCCACTGCATCGACTGGGTCGATTCTTATAACATTGTCACACAGTCTCACACCTTTTCTATCTTTGGTGTCTATTTTCTCAACATATAGTTCAAAAATTAATGCAGTGACATATGGTTTGGAGATTAAGGGAACGTATTAAAAATTAATGAAGCTGTATCATCCTGATGCTGATATCGATACCTGTGAATCTAACAACCATTATTTCATCGAAATCCAAAACGCTCTGCAATTTGTCATCAAGGTTAAGAACATAGAGAAACTCATCAGATTTTTCTTCTTCGCTGTTTGGATTTCTACTCGAATGTGGAAAATCAATAAACATTGCTAGCATAAAATTGTAGACAGTAGGTAAGATCCAAAAAATTAACAAATATACATATTGTCATAGCTTTGATATGAATGACACTGCTATTGTAATATAATTCCCCGAAGAACAAAATATAAATTCCCATATTTCTAAATTTCTTGCTTAGTTTTTGTTTTTCACTAATGTGCCTCTTTTTATCTTTTTTATTCTTTTTTTGCTAATCAAACTCTTTTTTTAGAAACTTCACTTTCCTTTTTACCAAACAACTGAAAATGCAAACTAAAATCATTTTACACGAAAAATCATTTTATATGGAAAATTATTTACTAGAAAAATGGTTTTCAATCCTGCCAAACACACTGATAATATCAAATCAATTGAGATTGGTTATCATCTTTTACATATATGCTTTATTAAAAAATATGCTCTAATTTTTTTTATCTTGCATTGTAGTGTCTTGTTAACATAATTTGACATCATCTTCCCCCCGGCCCCCCCCCCCAAAACAAATAATGTATTCATGGTTAAATTTACCATAGAAAAACCCTAGATAAATTTTGAAGTGAAGTTTTCTTTTTTTATTGATAGTTAAGAATGATATCTACCTTTTAATTTTTTTTAAAAGCATTTTTTGGAGCTAATGAATGATATTTATCCCCGTTTTAAATAGTAAAGAAAAATGGTGATGTGGATAGGGTAATCTGGCTCAAGACTTCAGAGCAATTAGTTGAGAATCCAAAAAAAAAAAAAGAAGAAAAAAAAGGAAAGGGTTGATGGATCGGATGATGAGAATGTTGAAGATGTCTTCTTCCACTCATTCCAATCAAAATAGGGGATGCTAGGATAGGTCCAAAAAATATATAAATGGCTTGCATGTACAAAACTATATCTTAGGGGTTAATTGCCGAAATGTCCCCTAATCTAATGCTAAAGTTTGCAAATTTATTCTAAAAAATTATGAATGCGATTGATCAGATACAGAAAATTCAAGAGATCAGTATCCCCTTTCAAGACACAACAGCCCTTTTTGGTCGGGGATTTCACCACTAATTTGCTACTTGGGTGGGTCATGAAGTTCATCCCCTATAAGAGGTCTGCTTGGTCCTTCAAATTTATGTGGAATATTCGTTCTATACCAAAAAGGAAAATCTCTCTCTGATAACTTTGCCTCAAAGCCTTACATCTCGGAGATTTTCTACTTAAAGAATTCTTAGTATCAACCCAATTTGCCTACTTTGTCTCAGCAATATTGAGCCTATGTACCACCTTTTTAGACATTGCTTCAAGGTTAATAAAGTGCGTGATCTAGTACGAAAGCATAAATTGCTCTGTTAAAATTCCCCGCAACAGAAAGTTAATTAAGATTTTTTTCTTATTACGTATCTAGGATTCAACACTCTCATAACTTCAAATTAAAACAAAACTTATCTTTCTTTTGTGGAGTATTTGGAAGTCCCGAAAGGCAATGGTATTCAATGATGAAATATTCAGTATTCAATGATGAAATATTCAATCCACTAGCAGACATGGCAAAAACTGACTCGACTTGAAAACCCGATCCGAACCTGCTTGACAGTTTTGGGTTTTTAACATAATTTTCTCAATGCAAACCAGAAAAACCCGCAAACTTTTGAGTCAAACTCGACCTGAACCCTAACCCGAACTCGTCCGCTCAACCCAAATATTATATCCTTATTTTTTATTTTTCTTTAATTTTTCCCCTTTAAAAATAATAGTTTTTTATTATAAAGAATTGTTTAGTGAGACGTATAATTCAAGCCTCGATTCGCAAATTAGACGATGGTACATGTTCTTTCCCAAATTCATTCCCATAAAATAATGGCATAAACAATGTGTACAAAAGGAACAATTTTAGAAAATCACTAGGAAATATCCAATCTTAAGAAAATAAAGTTAGAATAACACAAGTATTAAGCATATGCATGTCATACCATTATATTCTTAGTGAAATGAATATGTCTAACTGCATTTTAAATACTATTATTCTGTAATAATCTAAAATTTTGATGTTCTAATTAATAAATAATTTTAATATTTTGTGCATTTATAATATTATTTCATTTGTCATCGTTCTAATTGGCCTCCAACTTGATGTCAGTGTTGGGCAATGAACCAACTTGTATTCGTGTTAGGATCAACCCATTAACAAACCAAACCTGATTAGGCAAAGGTGGGTTAATTAACAAAATATTGAATCATTGAATGAGTTATTAACAGGTTAAACCGCTCCAACCCATTACCATGCTTTAAATGGGGCGGCCCACGAATGACCGACCTATTATTAATACTTTAATATACGGACCAACCCACTCAAACGTGACTCATTGTCCACTGATACAAGGTGTTCATATGTCATATTGAAAAGTTTGAATATTTTTGTATTTTTTAAAGAAATTACAGTTAGAATGCTTGTTCATTAAATACAGACAATTTTAAACAATAAATATGCCAAGATTTTAATTTTGATAGAACAGAGAAAAAACTCACTAAAAAGGTGCTCTAAACCTATTGAGTTGACCCTAAACCCGTGAAACCAAAATATGCTCGACCATATTTTGCCTAAACCTGAAATACATCTGACCCGTATTTTACATGAACCAGAATACACCAGACCTGTGTTTAACCTGCTCGCCCGAACTGACAGGCCTATCTACTGGTATACTTAATATTAGCAAAAAAAGCAAATGCAAAATGAAGAATACAAACTGGTATGTTGATTGGCCATTATTCTAGAGGATCTTCTTCCCCTCATAGTACCTCATACCAACTTCTGAAGTGACACCTCCTCCCCTGGTTCATCAAACTCAGTTTCGATAGATCTCTCTTCGCAACTTGCGAGCAACAGGAGTTTACATTATCCTAGATTAGACAATAAAATTTTTAAAGGCAAGAAAAGCTTACTACATCAACACTTGTATTTTAGTGGCCAAAGTAAGAGCTTTAGGTGACAGATTACGATCAGTTATTCGGGCAAGTTTGAACAATGTAGCTATTAAAAGCGATGACAAGATAGTAATTCAAGCATTGGAAGGGAAGATCTAGATTTCTTAGCTAATTGCTAATATTATTTAGGATAATCATTGAGGATATATACATTTAGTGAAATCAAGGCATTCATTATCTACTACTTGTACTTTTAGAAAAGCAAGTAGAGTAGTAGTTTAGTTCTCCAAATTCGGTCACTCCATTGTTGATTCATTATCTTCATATTTATTTTTTCTCGTTGTCTTAGGCTATCATAGCTAACGCTATAGTTGGGCCCGCTCTTGTGCAAAGATGTGCTAGCATTTGATATCATCTTATTTTCACCCTCGTTAAAAAATGTAAACTGTTGTTCGTGTATGACAACGTTTTTATTTTTTTCATCTTTTCAGCTTCTTCTTATATTTCAATTCTTGGATCATCTAATGTGGTGGGTCATAATCACGTTAAATATTTTGTCTAGATAAAATTACTTTTTTTTGCGTGTGTGCTTAAATGATCTCAGTAGCACAATATAATTTACTAACATGGTGCCCTTTTCTATTGGGAGGCGAAATGGATGATTATGCCTCCTTACTTTGATAACCAATCTAGATAAGAATGTTTAGCCCTAAGGAAGGAAAGGTCACAAAAATCAATCCTAGGCTCAATCGATGCTAAGTGTCACAGGATTACTTTCATACCTGTGGGGCAGTGGCGGACCCTACTTGCAACCCTTTTAAGTTTTCTAATAAGCCTTCCCAAGTCCCAACTGTTGAATTAAACCTCGGAAGCTAAAAATACGCAAGCAAGTCGAAAGTAAGGAATACACAGAAGAGAGTTTGTGATAATGCTTTCTATTAGTACTTGTGACTCAAATCAATTACACCAAATGACTCCCTTGGGTATCAATGGCCTTCTATCTCCTGGATGATCGCCGAGATTGATATACTTCTATTGCTAATATTATGGTTTCATAAGGTGACATACTGATAGCCTCTAAGTATTTAAACATCCTATTATATTTGAATTTATCCTGTTACAAAAAGCTGTCCTAGGAACCTTGCTTGTAAATGAAGTATCTAAGATATTTTTCCTATAAGTATCTAAATGTTCCTAGATAAATACAAGTGTACAACATTATGAATATTCTAGGAATATTTTAGAACTATAAGAAGTACCCTTGACATTTTACCAATGAAGCATCCTAAATTTGTAATTAATTATTTAAACATTTAAAACCCAAATACAAGTTATGTGTGGTCCTTTTGGGATGCCCTTGCCATGTTCCACTAAGGAGGACACAATTCTTTGGTAATGAATTATAATAAATATTGTGTTAACTCACAAATTAACTCAAGTAACTAAAATACTTAAGAGAACTGAAGTATAAACTATTAGCCATAACTCGACTATTAACTTAACCATAATCATAGAAAGCTGGTGGTAATGCTTTATGAGCAAATCCTCACTGCTAAATTTTGTGCCCAATATCTCCACTGAAACATCCACTTGAAAAACAAAACAATTTCTTTGAAAAACAAAGATTGCACGACTCTTAGAAGGAAATATAAGAACCTAGCAGGGCATGGAGGGAAACCCCCAATAGGAATAGTACATGAGTTTTTAGCCATCAAAATCCAATCCAGATAAGAAGTTAAAATACTTTCAATTCGGAAAAAAATAAATCTTGACAATTGCGATTCGAGAAACAAGAAAGCATGTTGAAGTAAATAGTTATTTCAAAAATACGTTCAATTGGATATTATTTGTTCCAAATTTGAATTCTTTGAGTCATGACTTCAATTGTAAAATATAATCATAGGAACTACACGCTGGAAACAAATTGTGACTTTCTATTTTTTGAAAAAATCATGCACAACTCATTTACAAAAATGTTCAGCTAAAATCCAAAACAGACAAAAAATTTCTTATATAGATTTTCATTGGAATCGAAGTTCATATACCCATTCAGGTAAAACATTAGCTAAACAGTAAAAGATGTCGCGTTATTTAGCCAGAGCAATAAGTGCAGATAAACCTATCCTTGAGTGTGGTACAATTGCTTCAAGTATACTTATAGATAGATACAAAATAATCTAGCATAAATATTACCTTTCGGGGTGTCTGTTTCTAACTTGAGCTCAACCTAGTCAAGAGTTCAATTAGAACACAATAATAAGCGATAAACCTGCCTAGGTCTTTACTATGCCATCCTAAGTTTCCCTTGTACCTCCCAAGACTTTAATTGCCATGCATTTTTCACAATCATGGTCCAAACATGTTCTATTTTGAATAAATCATGTTTAGGTTATGCAACTTACATTGTCAGATTGGAACTGTTCTAAATTCTCTAAGAAATCACACACATCTCCAATTAGTTCAAAAACCCCAAACTGGAATCCTCAAGATCTAATCTAAAAAAGTACTATTTCATGTTTAGGGTCAGATTGGAACTTAAAGTTGGATTAAAATTGCCAAAACACTCAAGACGTCAAGTCCAAGTCAAGTTTGCACAGTTTTAATATGTCGAGCATGTCTCTTTCGGCCCAACTCCAAATTGACCAATTCAAAGAGAGAAACTATTCAGAACTATAACATATCAAAAATTCACAACAAAATTCCCTCTCTACAATTCCCAGTAATTTTAGAAAGTTGACACAAGTTTCTGGTCGAATTTCAGCATTTAGATATTTCAAATTTTGATTAATTTGAGAAAGTAAATGGGATCAATTTGGCGCAGAATTTTTATTTATGAGAGTATGTACATTAATATTTTTGAGGTTCAAAAATGTGAAATTTTAGATACTTCATATCTGAAAAATTTCTAGGAAATTGATTACCTTGCAGAGTAAACGTTGACTCTTCCTCCTTACCAAGGGAGCTCCTACTTCGTCCACCTTTCTTTTGTATTTCACCTAAAATTTGAGATGCCAAGGCTCTAAACAAAGGATTCAAAATTGTTTAAGGGATTATTTGAATACGAGTTCTCATATATAAGGGAGGAATCGAGTTTTTATTTAACTTACAATTGGTAGATCAACACAAAAGGTTTATTTTACCCTTCAAGCGATTGTGGGGAGGGGAGATTTTATGAGAAGAGAAGGGGCACCCAGCTGTAAGTGTAGAGAGGAAGAGGGTTTTTCTCTCTGTTTAGAAATTTAAGTGAAAATGAGGTAGAGTTTTTATTCCAAGAACGGAGAAAAAGAAAATACAAGAATTCTTCTTTTTTCCTTAGAGAGGGTTGGCCAAGGACTTGGAATGGTCTACCCATGCCGAGTGGCATGTCTATACCATCCTAACTCTGTGAGAGAAAAAGGGATGAGGAGGTATAGATTGGCACGGCTAGTTCGTGCCACATAGCACGCCTATGCCAACTTTGCTGAGTTAGGGCTTACATAAACCACTTTCCCCATGTGTGTAATCAAGTGAGTTTCAGGTAGTATTTTTAGGTGTAGCCTAGAGTTTTACGAGTTCATTAGTGTAGAATTAGCTTTATTCGTAGCTACATTTCGAGATTAATGAAGTTCTAATGCAATTCACTTTCTTTCTCACTCTTCAACTTTCGTTTACAGTCAAGCTCTCACTTTTTTAAGTTTTAATTTACTATTTTGATACCAAATTTTCATGCCTTTTCTAGTTTGTTGATTGCAATTAGGGCTTCCCTTTGCTAATTAATTATTCTACTGCTCCCTTGTCTAGTCCAAACTTTCAATTTCTTCCTTCAAAAGGCAAATTTCAAGCTCTTTCTCTCTCTTCATCTTAGGGTTTTAAAACCTACCTTTAAAGTTTAGATTTTTGGGTTAGTAATGGTTAGATTAGACGTAGTTAGAATAGATTAGTGGTTAATAAGTGGAGACAAGTCACAATTTCACTCTGCTTGCTCGAACAATTGAGGTCCAACCTCCATTGTTGGATTTCAAGCTTTGAGATACCCTTCTTTCTTGCTACTCTAGTTTGTTAGATTTAATATTTTTAGCTAAATTTGATTTTTTGCTAGTTAATTGGTAGTTAGAATCATATTTTATGTTCATTTTATTAATTGTGCCTTTTTTTAGATTAGTTAAATTAATAATCTTTAGATTAGGACTAGTGAGTAATTAGTTTGGTTGACCATATTTAGCTTTTTTGAATACTTTGGTTCGTTTAGAAATGTGTTAAATTAGCTAATATGTGGCTTTATTTCAACATCGTTCCAAAATACGACAAATTTTCCATTCAAAAAAACTACTCAGCTAAATGGTGACGTTAATGGGAATGGTGGTGCGGAATTAGGTCATTTAGTACTTGTATGGTTTGTTATATCTTACCTTTGTATGTTTAGTTTATTAAACTAGTTGTCCAGAAATCCTAAAATCAATAAGAAATTTAAAAAATAAAAAAATAGATTTTCCGTTTTTCTCAACATGAGCAAGAATTGTTTTATTGCTATTGGGATCGTTTAAATGCTTATCTTGCTCAATGTGCTCATTATGATTATTCATATGGGAAATGATAAATTTTGGATGTTGTTGATAGGGGTGTGATGAGACTCATACTCTTTTAAAGCAGTCGGGTTTTCATTCCAAAAGTGCGGATAAAGCTTGGGATATAGTTGAATGTTTAGTTGGGGATACTTATAAATTTGAAAAGGTTGGTTGTGCCTCTAGGATGTATTTCTCTTATCAATGTCCTAGCCATGCTAGATTATATTATGAAAAGCAATTTGTGCTATCTTGTGTCCCTTCCCCTCAATTTCTTAAATGTGATCCCTTTGTGTATGATTAATGTCAAATATTTGACCATGATATCAACTTTTGTCTTTGTGCTACTTCAGTGGACTTTAGACTTGAGAAAATTGAGCAAGAAATAGAAAACTATACAGAGTACAATAACATGACAAGCACACTCAAAGACTAATTCTTAGAGTTGGTTAAATATCATGTGGAGAGCATTGGACCAGTGTTGTATTAGAGTAGCCTTAGGTTAGGACCTTCCCCACCCGAGGGTTGTTCATTGGATGCTTTGAATTGTCTCCGCCTTTGAGCACGAATTTCAAGTTGATAGCCCTTTGTGTGACTTTAAGAGAGATGATGGGTTCTCCTGACCTTCCTTCGCATATGCATCTTCCGTTGAGACTAGCATACCTTTGGAATACCATGAGAATGTCCTAGTTATCCCCAAACCTTGTATTTCTCTAACTCCCTTAGGAGCGCACAAAGAGAATAAGGAACATGAGGTTGAGTCTAGTCTTCATAATTCGAATCTAGTTAGTGCATTCGATGATATCTGTGAGAAGGAGCTTCTACTTAAGGAGTCATTTAAGGAGGTTGGGTATGAGGTGCCCCTTCCTTGTCTTGAGCTTATTGATCATGTGTCTCCAGACCCCTTGATTTGGTCTCCACTTCCTCTATTAGTTTACCCCCTCCCTTTCTTCTAAGCATGGCCTTTTGAGGCCCCTTGACTCTTTTGTGAGCAATGATGTTAGTGTAGGTTTGGTTCATGTGGACCACTCATATTATATGCTTAAAGTGAATGTTATTACCTCATATGTGTTTGTAGATGTTGTTAGAGGTTACAATCCCTTGATCCTTGTCATGTCTACCTAGAGGACTTACATAGGAATATAGTGTGGACCATATTCTTTGATCATTCTTTTGATTTTTCTGAGGAGTATGACAATTTCAACAGAACATTCACCATCATTGCTACATTCTTATTTATGTTCTTTGACTTCCACTTCTCTAAGTTGCACACTCAGGGCTTTAACAATCTTAGAAGAGCCTTGATGCGTATTACACTTTAGTGTTATATTTGGAATATCCTCTTTACAACTTATTCTTTCTACTTTATGAGGATTATTCAAGTACATTTGATATGTTGATACAGGCCTTGGAAAAAGTATTTATATAAGTGTCAACTTGATGATGTTATGGAGTGTTTGGTGCTCCATGGACTTCCGTGGCACCATCTGAGTAAGAGGATTTTCCAACTAGTACAATCATTCCATCACTTCCCTCTTCTACGTTTTCTTCTCTTTCTTTCTTTTTGTACATAGTTATGCACATTTGGATTATGTTTTTATTGGCAATAGACTTTGCATAGAGAATTGGGATTTATTGAGTTGAGATGGCTATGATCACCATTGTTTGCATTGTGTGTCGACTTTTGTGATTGTTGGTGGTGTCATTTGTTTGTGGATATTTGTTGGTCATGCATGTTTTTGTTTTGTAAACATGTGTTGGCTGTATTTTTTATTTTGTGGATTTGTGTTGGTGTTGCAGTTATATATATATATATATATTTTGATAAGAAAAATAAATAATTCATTAATGGAAAGTCGTATGATATATACAATGAATATCTCATAACAAAAGTGAATCTAAAACATCAAATTAAATAATTCTCTCTAGAGAACTAATAGTAAATATACTGTCGATCGGCTCTGAACTTGTAATACTATTCTTGCCACCAACCACATTCTTTGATGTTGATGCATCTTTCTTGAATATCGGCGAGCTATAATATAACTTCATAGAGCAGATGTCCAATTGACGTGGTAGAGTGCACTTGAAAGGAAGATCTTCATAGTAGAACCACATAAAATTCCACTATTGACTCATTCCTTAATAGAAAACTTAGATCTAATACAACAATTTTCAACTTCTATTCGACAAGAAACTTACTCTACATCTCCATATCTACGATAAATTGCACAAAGGCAATAATTAAAACTCACACTAATGGTGAGAACAACCTAACTCACACTAAAGGTGAGAACAACTAAACTCACACTAATGGTGAGAAAAATAAACAATCAAACTCTCACAAAATGGAGAGAAATTTTATTAAAAAGAGACGAAAATATCAGCAAATACCTTACAACCAAATAAAATTTACAAATGTACGAAGATTGGGGCTTACCACCAACAATTATGGATGATGGCAGCCCCTTATTGAATAAATGAAGCTAAAGATTTTTTGTGAGGAGGCAGTTTTCAAGAGAAGAGGAGGGGAAGTGTTTTTCTTACTTGGTCGATTTGTTGTGTAATTACTGTTTGGCACCTTGGTTCCCACAATGTGGGCATATAAGGACTTTTAGTGTGGGGGTGAGGTGCTACTTGTATATAATTTTCAAAAATTAAAATAAAAAAAAATTGTTTTTCTTTCGGGCAAGGTGGTTATTGGAATCAAGATGCAAGTTAGAATTGATGATAGGTCCTTAGAATTGGAATCATAGAATCGGATCTAGAATCCTAAGATTTTAATATTTGTTTGGAATAGCAAAAATTATTTTCATTAAGAAGAATAATCTTAATAAACATTCACAAAGATTGTAGAAATTCAACTTAAATATATTTTGTGGCAATTTTGATACAAAATATATATCGTTGAAATAATTTCTTGATTACAATTAAGTACGGGCACTTGGTGAAATATATTTAGGATAAAGGATTGGATCGTAGGATCGTAGGACCGTATTGTGGTCCTACCATACATTTTTTTGAACTAGATTAGGATCATAAGATCCTAATTACTTTAAGATTCTAATGGGAGTTGGATTTGTAAAGGGTTTTTGGATCATAGAATCGTGAGATCCTAAGATTCGGATTGGGAGTTTAATAACTATTCTTTTAGGATGTATGTGCGTTCTCAAGTGATTAAGATCCTGAGTGGCTTGGTTGTTGTGCTATGTGTACGTAGAATATGCATGATGAGATGTGCAGTCTAAAATATCATTTTAGTATTTCATAATAACCCATTCTCGTATGTGTGTTTTTGTATCTATCCTGCTCACTTAACCATTAATTCTTTCTGTCTACTTGCTAAGCCAACATGTGAACTTTTTGTTTTTCTACTTGGTTGCTAAGTTGTAAAAATTCAAAACAAGAAAAGGAAAAAAAGTCCTAGAAAGTGAATAAAAACCTTGCATTAATGTTCAAAATTACTATCTTTACTTCATATCTTTAATTGGCTTGAATATATGTTATTATACTTGATAATGTATCTATTTTGACAATTAAATAAGTGTTTTGCAAAACCCAACAAAACCTCTTTTTTATACGGAAGACCTAAATATTTGTAAGTCAAATGAGCTTTGAGTGTGCGTTATTAATCTTGATAATCTCAAAAATAAAAAGAAGAAAAGTCATTTAGGCAAGAAAATGAGGATCATGTCAATGTTAGCGGCTTGATTTCTAAGGATACGTACACATTTGTACATGTACTAACGTGTACATATAATTGCATACTGTTGTACAGGGTGAAAAATGGGAGTATGGTTTCATCTTGTGACTTAGATATCTTTTGATTATATATTCCATTTGTATGTAATTTGGTGACTTAGTCAATATGGTCATGCAATCGCCCAAGTTAGGTACATAATCTTCCCATCACTTCTGTATATGATCATAGTTTGAAATAATTGAGAAGATTTTCCCTTGTTTTTGAAAATATTTTGTGAATATATGTTTTGAAAACCTTGACGAGATGTCACTCGTCCAGTTGGAGAACCAAGCAATTGAAAAGGCTTTGTTGCATATGCTAAATGCAATCGTCATTCTACGAAATTGAGATACATTTAAGTAGTCCTATTTTGTTTTATTCGAGGACAAGTAAAGTCTTAGCATGGGTAGTCTTAGCATGGGTAGGGTACTTGTCCGGGCCTAAAATGTGTTTATTTTATACCTTATTTCACCTAAATCTCAGCCCGTAATAATTGCTAAAGTAGTTTGTTTATTAATGTTTTTTTTATAGGTAAAGAGAATTGTTCATAGGGTAGATAATTGGGTTCAAAACATGCTAAAAGTTGGGCATAAGAACCTGGGATAATCTAGAAGTACAACCAAAAATATCCTTAAAGCATGGGCCAGTTAGGATGTCTTAAAAGTTGTTAGAAAAACAAGCAAGAATAGAAGAACAAGAACCCGACACGAGAAGTGCCATGCCTATGCCACCCTGATTCTGGTAGAAATATCCTTGAAGCATGGACAAGTTAGGATGTCTTAAATAACAAGCGAGAATACAAGAATAAGAACCCGGTTGCCCGTGCCAAGTGCCAGGCCCATGCCACCCTGATTCTATGAGGAAAAAATTATCAAAGGAGGCATAGAGTTGGCACAAGCAACCCATGCCACGTGGCATGCCCTGCGAACTTGCTAAGTCTGAATGACTCTTCTTACATCCCACAAACTCCTTCAAGTCGAGAAACAAACTCTACTTACAAAAATATTGCCCTTTGGATTATAGTTGGCCTTAAACACACATACAACAAGTTAGCTAATATGGTTGAAGCCAGGATTCTAGATTGAGCGAGGCCAAAATTATCCAATGTCATTATGTTTTTATTGTTCGATTGGTTTGGATCACCCCACTAGGTGTCCCCCTACCTAGCAATATATTAGCTATACATTCATTGCCATTTTCTAGATTCAAAACTTACGAATTTGTGATCTTCCAAACTATAGATATTAGATTTTAGTTGATCCAAAACATATGTATAGACCTTCAAAATCTTATATGTATACTCATCAATGTTTTTTTTTTAAAAATTTATAGAAATCTACCTTAATAAATATTTTTAAAAAATGGAAATAGAGATTTAGAAAGAATTTCATCATAAACTTTTGATAGATTACTCATAAGCTTCTTAGTTAAATATAGTTTTGAAAAATCTAAAATTATAATATTTGTTCTACTAAAACTATATGAATAGGGCTTGAGATTAAAATACACACTTCAATACATGAATGATCTCAAGGCTAATATTAGGTCCCTGACTTATAGAACTTTGCATCCGATTCTTCTATCTTTATTTACATCTTAATTGATAGTGCCTTTAGGCTTTTTTAGACTTCTAATTTTTTAAAAAAAAACTCTAACTATAAGTTGAATGAGCTTGATTATTTAGGATGATTTTCAATTTCAAGTCATTAGAAAAGAATCTTTAAGAAACAAGTGAAAAATACATAAATAATTTGGGATAGTTTTTTAAGCAGTTAGCATATTAAGAAGAAAACAAAAGTTTCAAAAAAGAAAACCACAACAATAAAGTGTAACTCAGGATATCCATGTGATCTAAAATTGCTAAAAAAAAATAAAAAGAACAAGCCTACAAAGTTGAAAATTTAAAGGCTCGAACTCCATAGCAAAGAGCACAATGAGAGCAATTTTCAACTAGCGAGCCATATGTGCACACACTTTGCCTAGAAATGTACAAATTTCTGTTAGGGTAAGAGGGGCCATGGAGGGAGCTTCGCCTCTAGCTAGGCTCCTCAATCAAATGCCAAAGTTGCTTGACTAACATTGCCTTGGTAAAAGCTTTTCAAATATTGAGAATCCTAGCCTATTGATTTCATATGCTTTTGGTCACACAATCTCCTGAATAGCTTCTGAAATTGTTTTATTTATTCAGAGATTTGTAGGAGTATAAAACCTATTCTTGACCTTTCAGCAATTAACTTAAACTTCTAGCTAAAGTGGTTCTCGAGAGTAATGAGTATGAGATCTAAGATTCAAATCCCACAAGCCCCCCATGCTGAATTATTGTGCACAAGTGCATCCAAGGTTTCGTATGATCTAGCTTTGGGCTAAAACTAGACCAAACTATAATACGATGGTTTGGAAAAGTTTCAGCTAGACCAAACCACAATTAAAACTTAGATATGGTTTGCTTTATGGTTAGTGCTTTTCATGTTAAGTCACACATATAAAATTAACATTTTTATAATGTTTTGCGGTGTAAAGGACATAATATAGTGACATTTTACCCTTTACAAGGCAAACATTTAATAAATCTACATCTTTCATAAAAATTGTAGTAACATTATTTCTTATTTGTGCATTTATCAATAAGTTTTACTTTTATGTGCAAAAATAAGATTTAAACGGTTTAGTGCTTGGTCCAATTTTAAAAATTTTCCTAATCATACCAAAGCATTATATGGTGTCACCTGAACCAAACCATAAAATTATAGTTAATTTGATTTGGTTTATATTTAAACCACATTATGAAGATCTTGTGGTGATTTTCAAAGGAAAGAATGATTCAAAAGAAGGATATTGCAAGCAAATATGTCGAAATGTTTTTTTCTCCACTAGGGTTGTAAAGTTTAGAATTTGTTGAACTAGCATCAGAAACCTTACACTTTATATAGCTGAAAAAAATAAAATAAAAACTAGATTATGCGCAAGAATAAGAACTAAAGCCCCTATAATGAACTGAAAAACCATGAATTGAAACATATCATTACAGAATAACAACAACAAGAAAAACAACAAATTCGTGGAAAATAGGAACATAATTAGCGAATTTCTAGAAACTACAAGCACAACCTTTAATTAATTGAAAAAAAATATGATTTAATCAGATAATAGACACTTTACAATCCTAGAGCAACCATCTAGTACTCCTCCTTGCATTTGGCATTGTAAACTCCAATTTTTTTTGCCTTAGATCCTCGAACTTGGCAACTAGACGTAGTTGTGTGAACAAATCAGCTATTGATTTTTGAATTTGCAATGGACTAGTAAATTACTTCTCATTTCCTATATTGCCCTCAAAAAAGATCTTATTGCTAGCATGCTTGATTTCCCACGAAAAATAAGATTTTTCGAAATTGAAATTGCAGCTTGGTTATCCAAACAAGTTAGTGGCTTCAGCATCTTTCATTTGCAAGTCAGCCAGTATTTTCCTTATGCACAATACTTTGTTTACATTCATGGCGATGCCCACAAACTCTGACTCTACAACATATTGTGTGACAAAGTCCTATTTCTTTGAACACTATGATAAAATCTTTGAACTAAAGCCCCTATAGTACTCCCTAGGTCATCTATATCTCCACCTCAATTAGTATTTTGAAAACCAAAAAAATGTGAAGTTTTGACAATTTTAAACTTGACTCCATAATCAACAGTATGTTTGATGTACCTTAGTATTCTTACTGTTGCTTTTAAATGTGTCTGACTAGGACAATGCATGAATCAAGATAAAGGGTTTACAACAAATTGAATATCTAGTCTTGTTGCAATACATATATCAAGCAACAATCAAACTTTTGAAGTATCCTTCATCAATGATGAGTACCATCTTCCTTGCACAACTTCTTGTTTGGATTCATTAGTGTGCTCAGCACTTTGCAACCATACATCTAAAACTTCTTTGGATTTTCCCTTATCTACTTCTTCTAGCAAATAAAGACTTTATATTGTTTTGCCTTATTTCTATCCCATAAAAATATGTTTTCAGACCAAGACTTGTCGTCTCAAACACCTACATCAGTTCCTTTTTGAACCCTAACAAAATATGTATTGTTCTGCGTCACCGACAAGTTCTCAACATAAAGAGAGGCTAACACAGTATCTTTTCATTATGTTTAATATAAAGAGTGGTCTTAGATAAGCTTCTTTAAAATTCAAAAACCAATAAATACTTGTACCCAACTTTAGGTGCTCGTTTTAGGCCACAGGGAGCCCTCTTTAGCAAATGAGCCTCCTCTTGACCTTGCACTACATTGTCATATGTCGCTTCACATATATATCCTCCTCTAAGAAGCCATTTTAAAATGCAGATTTAGCATTTAACTAAAAAAATTTTCAACCCTTTTGAGCTCATATAGGAAGTAATAATTTGGTTGCCTCTAACCTTGTAATAGGAGCAAAAGTGTAATTAACACAAAAAATCTAATCATACTCCATAATAGCAAGCCTAGTTGTGTATTTGTTGATGGAGGCACTGGTGTTAAGCTTCATTCCAAATACCCATTTTCACTCCAATGATTTTTCTATCTTAAGGTTTGTCAATAAGTATTTAGATTTTATTTTGTTTAATCACTAGCATCTCCTTCTCCATTATATTTCTCCACTTTGGGTCTTTCTTAGGTCCAACAAGTTCATAAATTGCTATGTCGTACCTTTTGCAGATTTCTAAGAGTAGCCTTCTTCCCTTGATTGGAGAATCATTCTTATTTAGTCAGTCATTTCTCAACTTGTTCTTCCTCTTCTGGTGGGTTTTCGCTTCTTGTAAGAACCTACTAGTTTTTTGAGAAATTTTCCAATCCCGCTACTCATTCTTATAGAAGTGTGTGCCTCTTGTGATAGTCATCTTCCCTGTTTGAGGATGATAAACTCTATAGGCTTTAGAGATTATGCTATAACCCACAAAGGTACCATGAATTGCCTTCTTATCCAGTAAGTCATGTCTCACTTGCAGGACATGGACAAAACACAAGCAAATAAGTTCAAGAAAATTTGGTGAGTGTTTATAAACATACCAAGCTTCAAATAGAGTTTTTTCTTTCAAAGCCTTGGTTGGAAGTCAATTCTACTGAAAAACTTTAGTGTTGATTGCTTATGTCCAAAAGGTTTTGGCAACTCCTTTCCAGGCAATATACATGATATAGCTAGCCATCTCTTTAACAATCCATGCATTTTGCTTTTATTTCCTCGAGTTTGTTTTGGAGTGTAGAGAGTTGTAAGTTGATGTTCATTCCATGCTTCTTCACATAATTGATTAAATTCTACTGAGGTGTACTCCTTTCTATTATCAGACCTTAAAACTTGAATTTTACATCCACTATGATTTTCTACCATTTTCTTCAACTTGCAAAACACACACACTAGCCACTTTTGACTTGCACTTCAAGGAAAAAAACCCCCTCAGCACATTCTTATAAAATTATCCATGAAAAGGATATAGTAAAGGCAACCTCGTAGTTTGAGATCCTTCTATATTATTATGTATTAGACATAGCCTTTGTGAAGTCCTCTACGTTGATTTAGGAAATAACTTCCTATATAGTTTATTAAATTGAGAAGCATTGCAATTTTCCAAATAATCAACAAGACCGGCTGCACCTTTAATCATATCCTTCTTCTTCAGGTTCAACATTCTTTGAACATGACAATGATCTAACCTCTTGTGTTAAGTTTCAGTAACATAAACTTTAGTAGGATAACCTGCATGTTCCTCTATTTTTAGATCAAATAAGAAGCTTCTACCTCCTATTTTTTCCTATAAAATCTCATTCGTGATGGCGCCACAGATACAGCAATGCTAATTTTTAAAGAAGATCCTAAATCCTATTCCAAGTGACCAGTCCACACTCAACAAATCTTGATCAGTTTCATGTACATAAAGAACTTTTGGAGTTGTTTTTTACTTGAACTTGATGTAATTGCAACTATGCCTTTTCCTTTTGTTGAGATATCTACCATCTCTGACTGACCTTTGTAGCTCATGTAGACTTTAACTCCTTAAAGAGAGTTTTTTCGTATGTCATATCGTTTTTGTAACCATTGTCAATTAGCTAATGTTATGAAGCATTGCTCTTGGTTGAAAAGCACTTTGCCATGAAAATATGATCTTCATAATCTTCATTAACAATTTGCACAGGTATCTACTTGAGAATTTGCTTCCTAGTTTTGAAGCTCACTGTTGTAAATGACAACTTTATGTCAAAGTTGATTACACTTGATACACTTTGCATCTTGCCTATTCTAGCTTTTAAAGGGAAGGGGGGATATCCTTTGTTGTTTTAATGATGACATGATTAAGAATTTTTCTTCAGGTCTTGACCCTTACTTTAGGCCTGGATGCTTTTGGAATATTTGCTCCTTGCTACTTGATTTTTTTTGAAACACTTCTTGCCCTTTCTTACATATTGGTTGTTGACTGGTAGAGCTCCTTCACAATTCCATTTTGCCTTATCTGCCTCCATTGGCCTTGAGCACGCAAGACATGTAACAAATCTGCCATAATGATCTTAGACAAATCCTTTGTGTTCTCTAAGGCACTTACACAGATTCATAATGTTCAAACACAACTACAAGAATATTCTCCTCCATTAAGAATCAGTGAATGGAGCGTCTAGCAGTCTTATCCTATTGGCAATGCTTAGCAATCTATTTAAGTATTCTTATATTGTGTCTGACTTTTTCATTCATATTTTGTAGCTCAAATTACCTTATCAAATTCAGTATTTACATGCCTCTAGTACTTTCATCTCAGAGATATTTACCTTTGAAATAATCCCAAACAAATTTTGCTATTTTAAAAGACATAACTCTTATAAAAAGGGTTATTGAAATATCAGCAAATAGACATGCTTTCGCTTTTGACTTTTGGATCCTTTTCTCCCCATTGCTCTTAATCTAGACCATTGTGGGGTTGTTTGCTAGTAGAGGAATTTCATAATCCTCTTCCATAGCTTCCCAAAGATATAAAGCCTCTAGGTATGTCCTCATTCTTCATTGGCCAAAGCTAATAGTTTTCATCATTAAAAACAGAAGGGTTATTAATGAAACATTGGTTTCAAGATTTATTTTTCTCTCTACTTTTTATTTCCTAATTCCCTTACGAAGAGGGCTTTGATACCACTTTATTAGTGTTAAAGGAAAGAGAGATTGAAAATAATGATATTGTAAACAAATACGTAGACAAGTTTGTTTATGGAATAGGGTTGTAAAGCTTTGAATTGATTTAACTTACATATTTAACTTTACACTTTAAATAGCTGAAAAAATAATCTAAAAAACTAGATCGTGGGTTAGAAATCTGGCATTAACTCAACTATGATATGAAACATATCAAAGTAGAATAACAACTTCTTACAAAACATGAACATGACTAGCAACTCCCATAAACTAGGAGCAAAATTATTGATTAGCTAAAAATAATTTTGAATTAACTGAAAAGAATTTGAACTATTCCTTTTATAATCACTTTGCAGTCTTGGCATAATTCTCGAACACTCTTTATTGTGCACGAATAGGGAGGTCTTCATAGCATCCATGCTTTAACTCCAAAGGTCATTCATGTATCGACATTTAAGAGTATAAAACCAATCCCTAGGTTATCAACCATTACTTTAATCTTTTGGTTGAAATGATTTTTGAGCAAGATTGATTTCAAATTTTTGAAGACTTGAGGTTACTCTTTTACATAGTTTAGCTCTCTAAATAAGCAAATAAAAAACACATAACCAAATTAAACCCTTGAAGATAAGATAACAAATCTTCTCAAATAAAAAGGGGGAAAAATGAATGGAAAATTAATGTAACTACAAGAAATTGTTAAGGAATTTTCAAGATAAAAAGAAAAGTAGCCACCAAGGGCAAACTATGGGTGGCCCCATAGGGTGTCTGTCGCTTGGCACTGATTTCTAGTTTGGTTAAAAATGGGCAGTGAGGATCACAGTCTATCCCTGGTCCCCTTCATAGTCCATGGTGAGCAGTTTTTCTGGTATTTCTTACTTGGATTGATGTCTCCTAAGTCAAAGGGTGTGTCTTTTCATGTATACCCACCCAAACTATTGTCTCTTCAGGTTAATAACACATATATATATAAGGAATAAAAATATACATAAATGACATAGACAATCTTAGTGACTGACTACAACACGCCTTTGATTGAACTTTGAGAAACCTTCAACATATATTACACTTGTTCTTTAGTATCTTATCCTTAAAATTATTTGTGATGCAACAAATAAGTCATAAGTAAGTGATTCCTTCATGATTTATTGAATTATCTAGTATTGCATTCAACTTATTTTCTAACAATCCTAAAACTTATTTCTTCACAATAGCAACACTTCTTGGGATAACCTCAAACATTTCGAAATTAGACAAATTTGAGGATGTTGGGTTTGGTTTGTGTTTTAATAGTTTTAAAAACCCAACTTACTTGCAAGTGCACAAGATGATTGTAGCAAAACAAGCATTCTGGGGTTGTGTCCCACGAAGAACGAAAATGACTTTTATTTTTCTGAACTACTTAAGAGAATTATTGAGGAAATTAGTAATAATAACAATAATCAAGAAAACAAAATGGGAATAAGAGAGAAAATGTTAATCAGTATGCAAAGAGAGATCGATTTAGAGAGATACTAGGATTTTGATTTCACCAAAACTCTTAATATCGAATTACTAAATTCAATTAGGGTTTAATTAGCCTCTTCAAAACTCTTAAGCTACAAGCTTAAGGTCAATAGATTAGAAAATGAATTATAGTTATTAATAAACAAACTCAACTAGTAGTTAGCATGAATTATTCAATTTTGACATAATTCATCTAATTTCTAGTCTTGTTTAATCAATCAATAACCAAAAGTTTTAAACGCAATTGCATAATTATTATATTAGCCAATAAGGTCTAATATGAATAAATAAGATAGCAACTTAATCAATTGTAAAACACGTATAAACGATCGAAATAAATTGCATAATAAATTAAAAGCAATTAAATAACTCAAAATTATGCAATAAAAAGAGACAATAATATTAACCCCAAATGAAATTAAAAAAATCAACAAAGTGAGTCAAGGATCTATTTCAATCCTAGATAAACAACCTAGTAGATCATAGATAGAGAGAGAAAACACTATTGTAATTAGACTAGTCATATTTCAACTAATGGTATATTTCAATCTCTATAACCAAACTTCGATGTTTGTGCTACAAAATACTAACACTGTAAAGGAGCAAACTCTCTGTAATTAGGCTCACAAATGACATGAAAGAAAAGAAAAGAGAAAAATAGCCAAAATAGCTTATTTTCTTCTAATTCTCTCAACTCAAGTAATTTTGCCCAGCATAATTTCTTTTTAATTACTAACAATGGGAGGAAGAGAAGAGTGAAAATAAAGAAAAAATGCGATGAATGATTGATGATGAATTGATGCCCCTTGCCTCTCTTTTTATAGTGGAATTAGCTCCTCTTTGTTCTCCACTTTTCATGCAAATTCACTAGTTTTATTCCCAAAATAGCAACTGAATATTATCCACCTCTTCTAATTGGATCAAGTCTACAATGTTAAATCAATGGTCGATTTTACTTGGGCAACTAAAATCATGCTGGGCCACTAGAATCATGAAGGGAGAGAGAGATATGTGAGGCTGGGGACGTTATGTGATTGGGCCGCCATATCATGCTTGAAATTCCGAGTTTATGCTTGAATTCTTCTTTATCTTGCTCCTTACATTCAAAGACAAAATATGCATTATTTTTACTTGAAATACGACTCAAAGGATTAAAAAAGGTGTGAAATAGAGAAAAAAATTACTCACAAAAATATGAGCTATCAACTCCCCCACACCAAAACTTTGCTAGTCGTTGAGCAAAGAATGCATATATTCAGTCCATCAAATAAAACAAGATTTAAGGAAGACACTTAGAGAATCCAACTATATGTATCCGCTAAATCATAGAGATCAACTCACTACTAAGTCGCAAACGTATCATCAATCATTGGCAACTTTAACCAAGTTAATAGGCCAAGCCTAAAGCAAATTAAGTACTCAATGTCAAACATGTAGCAAACCGTAAACACAAGACTTCACCGCACGTACCGAAAATTACAAGAGTATCTTTAAAATTAAGTCCCCAATGCCAAACCAATTTATTAGGTTTTTTTTTTCTCTCTCGCTCTCTTTTTTTTTTTAACTTACTTGATTCCATATGTTTTGTTTTCTAGATGTATAAAGATATTGATAAAGATGACAGCCAGAGAAAAAGTTAGTACATGTTCAGGTAATTAAAGATATGAATAAAGATAGAACCTGAATATTGGTACCGGAATCAAAACTTAATTTGATTTAGTTTATGTCTCAATCAACAATTTAGAAGGCAAATGAGGAACTCAACACTTATTTCATACTCATTACGTTATTGAAAATGGGGTTAGCTAACTCAAAATTAGCTACAGTTTCACAAGAACACAGCCAAAATTTTGGCCATTAACTAGTTAAAATTAAAAATATGCTAAAATTGGCATGGGTCACATGAAGCATAACATTATAACATGAGTAGTACACACATAATCAATTTTCTAGT
Source organism: Selenicereus undatus (assembly GCA_017589665.1). Taxonomy (NCBI): domain Eukaryota; kingdom Viridiplantae; phylum Streptophyta; class Magnoliopsida; order Caryophyllales; family Cactaceae; genus Selenicereus; species Selenicereus undatus. Next base: position 11,409,931 of record JACYFF010002017.1, on the reverse strand, counting down.
CTCTTTCCAACATCAAAAAAATTTTCAATTTTCCTCAAAATTTTATTTTCCTCCCCCCATGCCAAACTTTACATTGTCCTCAATATGGAAAACAATAATAAAGAGAAAGATGGAGAAAAGAATAACACAACCTGCTGGCATGAGGAAAGCACTTGTAATCACAAGCAAGAAGCCATCTCCAAATGAACCTTTGAAACCATCCGTAACCACAAAAGCCAAAACCAGGTGAGGTGCCACATCTAGAACATAAATTGATGTTGAACAAAATTGAAAAAAATAAAATGGAATAACTCAAATTCACCTAAAAAGATTGGGTTGCATCCCAATAAGCGCTAAGTTTAATGTCTTCAGCAAGACAGTGTTTCATCCAATCATAATAGACCGAGTCTACTAGATTGATATATTTAATCAAACCAGGTTCAATTTCGTTAGTCACAATAGGTTTTAAACGTTGACCATTAACAGTAAGAACACGACCATCCTAGGGGCTAAAATTTTGATCGGCCTAGAAGGAAACACTTGTTGGACTACAACAGGACCATCCATCTGGATCTCAACTTGCTAGGGAACAACTTGAGATTAGAAGTAAAAAGCCAAACCTTCTGATTAGGTTCAAAATTTTTTCTAGAAATCATCTTGTCATGAAAAGATTTGGTTTTGGCTTTATAAATCTTAGCTTTTCATAGGCTTCGTTACATGATTCATCCAATTCATTCAATTGAAGTCTTCAATTAGAACCTAATTGTTCATATCAAAATTAAAAGCTTTAATAGCCTAGAAAGCACAGTGTTCTAACTCGACTGGCAAGTGACAAAGCTTACCAAAATAGAGTCGGAAAGGAGACGTCCCTATAAGGGTCTTGTAAGTAGTGTGATAGGCCCAAAGACCGTCATTCAATCTCAAAGACCAGTCTTTTCTATTGGGTTGAACCGATTTCTCAAGTATGGACTTGATCTTACTATTAGACACCTCAACTTGACCGCTAGTATGAGGGTGATAGAGAGTAGCTATTTTGTGAGTCATAGAATATTTTCTAAGGAAAGCCTCGAAAGATCTGTGACAAAAATGACTACCTCTATCACTAATAAGAGCTCTAGGGGCCCCATATCGACAGAAGATGTATTCTTTCACAAACGTGACCATAACCTTGTGGTCATTGGTCCTAGTAGCTAGAGCCTTCACCCATTTTGACACATAATCGACAGCAACAAGTATGTAAACAAAGCCAAAAGATAGGGGAAAGGGACCCATGAAATCAATACCTTACACATAAAATATCTCAACAACCAGAATAGGAGAAAGGGGTATCATATCACGATGGGACAGGGCACTCGTATGTTGATAGCGCTCACAAGCAAGACAGAAATGGTGAGCATCTCTAAACAGAGTGGGCTAGAAGAACCCAATTTGTAGGACTTTAACAGCTGTCCTGCATCCTCCAAACTGACCACCACAAGTATACGAGTGACAAAAGGTCAAGATGTTATAAATTTTACTCTTCGGGACACATCTACGAACCACTTGGTCTGAACAATGCTTGAAAAGATAAGGATTTTTCCAATAGTAATGTCATACCTATGAGAAGCACCTATCTTTCTCTTGTTTGGACCAGTGGGGAGGAATCTTACTGGTAGCAAGGTAGTTCAACATATGAGCAAACCAAGAGAGAGTGGTATATGACACAACAAACAATTGCTCATTAGGAAAATGGTTAGAAAATCCCACTAAGTCATTAGTATACTCAGTGAAGATCCTAGACAAATGGTCTGCAACCAACTTTTTAGAACCCATCTCATCTTTAATCTCAACGTCAATGTTCAACCTGAAATTAAAATATTTTATAGCCTTTGATCGTCTAATATTTGCTCTAAATAAATTGTTAAATTATATTTTTAATAATGTTTTTGTTTAAATTGAAGAAAATAAATAAATTCACTCAAACAAGTGCTAGAGCTAGACCAGATTGAAGCATACAAGAAAGAAAATAAAGATGAAGCTGAACTGGCACAGCAGTAGCCGAGGCCCAACCCTGAGCCTAACTGCCCCCTTCTCTTCTTTTTCCCTTTCTTTCTCTGCCGTGGGCTGGGCTCATCATTTTTTCTTTTATTTCCTTTCTTTCCCAAGGCCCAGACTCAAACCCAGTGTCCTCACTTAACTGAGGCACGCCCCACTCATGTGAGCAGCTATCCCCCCTCCTTTTCTTCTGCTTCGTCGTTCCTTGCAACCCAGAAAGTCGAAGACCTCCAACGCTTGCCCTTCTCTCTCCCCACAACCATCCATGGATCTTCATCTACCTCATGCCATAACCAATTGCTTAACTTTTCCCTCTCCTCCTTCATGCTCCATAATCACAACCATCATCAAGCCAGCCGTTACCCATTCCCTTAACCCTTCTTCTTCGTCCTCGGCAAGTACGAAACCAGAAGAAATCCGAAAATAGGGCAACCGTTCTTTTCATCTCTCTTCCCACTTAACTTAACCATTTCATTGCTTCTCTCTTCCTTCATTACCTATCATCATCACCATCATGAATGCAACGATTACAACATGAAGTGAGGGGTGCTGTAGGGGCATGAGGACTGCATTCTTAGAGGCCCGGAAAATAGAGCAGTAGAGTAGTAGCATAGTAGAGTATTAGCGTAGAGTAGATTAGGAGTGGTGCTTAGATTCAGTTCTCGGTTTTCAATTGTCGTTTTTTTTTCCAGCTTTAGGTTAGGATTTCAGTTCTTAGTTTTGGCTTGGCCTATTGGATTCAAACAGAAATTGTAGTTTCGAATTCGAAATTGTTCAAAGTAAGCGTTCAACAGTTCAGTTCACTTCCCTAGTTTTGATTTTGGATGATCTGTTATGGGTGCTCTTTGATTCGGTCTTTGGCGACCGTGGTTCGTTCAAGTTCTCTTTCCTTATGGCTTGCTCAGCTTGTCCTTTCATTTTTGTTGTTCAGTTTAGCAACCAAATTGTAGTGCTTTTATTGGTCAACTACGGCTAGGTGTTGGTGAGCTCAAATTCGTTACAGTTTGGTACTTCTTATTTTGTAAAGTTTATGTTTACACTTTCAAAATTCAGTTTTGTTTATTTAGTCCATTAATTTGTAAAATAACTTAACCTTGGAGTTAGTTAATTAGCATCTATTTTTAAATTAGTATAGAATCTCTGGTAACGTAATTTCACAACTATCCTTATAGAACAACCCTCAAGTGTTACAATGAGTACCATGCGCTTGTGGCTAAAACTAACATTTTCGGGAAATCACAACAAGTTTTTGGCGCCGTTGTCAGGGATGACGTTGTGAAATTAGGTTGCGTTGCGTCGTAGTTTAGTAAGTACAGTCATTTGCATTGATTTTGTATTTGTTTTATATCTTTGATTTTTCGATTTTGTGTGTATTAGTTTAGTTTTAATTGTTTTAGTTTAGTTGAGATTTCTTTTGTCTTTGATTTTCAATTAAAGTTTCTATTTTGGTCCATTAAATTTTAATTCTAGTAATTATTTTCTTCTAAAAAAATGGAAAGACTAACTGTTTGGATATTTGTGCAGGAAATAGAAACAGAAGAAAAAAAAATCAGAAAAAAATGCTCTTCTTTTGTGTTTGTGTTTATTTTCTATATTTTGTGTTAGGTTACTATTTGATTTTTGAGTCTTTCTTTTATTTTGGTCAAGTAGTTTTATTTTTGTTAGTTTATTTTATTTTGTTCAGTTAATTATTTGAATCTCTTGTTTTTGTTTTAGTCATTAGTTTGTACATAGTGGCCTAGATGCATTTTATTTCCTTAAAAACAAAAACCTTAAAAAAATCAAAAGTCAAAAATCCAAAAAAATTGAAATATGCTTAAAATAAAAAAAATATCAAGCATGCCAGTTTTAAATTTCCCACAATATGAGCATGAACTTTTCTGGAGCTATTTATTGCAACTCAAAGATTATCGTGCTCAATTGACTCAAAATTTTGAGAAATGAAAAATTTGTGAGGTCATTACTGTGGGTCTAAATTCTGCATCTAGAGATTATGTTGAGTCTATTTATCCTGAAGGTATACTAGGATTATTAACTAAAACTCAAGATAAAGTTTGAGATTTCTTTGAAAAATTAGCTTGGGATACTTATGAGTTTGATCAAACTAAACAGAATTTTGGATACCCAAGTCATGGTGAGTATGTTTTTCCTGTTAATTCTTACCACCAGGATCATTTTAGGAACTCATGTGACCCATTTTAGTCTTCTGTGCCTCTTGTGTTGTGTGATTACTGTGAGTCATCTGATCATGATGTTCATACTTATCCATATTGTGCTTACGTGGATGCTACATTTGCAAATATGGAAAAGAAGATCAATGAATTGACTGATAGAATGATAGAGGACATAAAAGTGAGAATTGCTGAATATTCTCAATGTTTTAATCAAAGTAGGGAAAATTACGTTGACTCTGATTCTAATTTAGGATCTTTGAAACCTGAAGTTAGTCTTTAAGATGATTTTGAGCCATCTTATCAATCTAGGTCCAATTTGCAAGATGTTGAGCCTTTGTCTAGCTTGGGACAAGAGAGTGATCTCCCTATGTCTCTATTGCCTAACCTTGCACCTAAATTTAGCTCACCTAAGGGCATCACTAGTGATGCCTTAGTTTCTGTCGACCCACCCACCACTTTGAACAACTTTTATGAGTTTCAGGAGGGTGAAGACCTTAAGAGTGCTAGTGAGTTAAATATGAACGACACACTTGAGATTGAGCATCATGATAAAGATGATTTAGAAGATATTTGTTTAGAGGAATCATGCTAGGAGGTACTTTAATGATGAAATTCTTTTCATAGAACATGAATCTTTTTCATGTGGGTTTCATATCAATGTGGGTTTGGATGTGGATCTGTGTACTGAGTATTAATCTTTTTCCTTTGACCCCATCCAAACTGATTTTCTTTTTGAATCTCACAAGTCTAAATTTGTTGAGTTTGAGGCCATTATCACTGAACATTTTGATTTAGACTAGACTCCTAAGCATATTGAAGTTAAAGGAATTGTGGACTTAGAACTCACTGTTTAACCTAGACCGCTCATTCATGATGACAACATTTCTAGGCCAATGACCAATCTACTAGCTACCTTTAAATACAGTTCGTTGTTCGATGTTTGGGCCCATACTTTTGATAAGCTGAAGCGGGCCTTTACTTGTGCTTTATTGCCATGGTGGATGTACTCATTTTGGCTCCAACTCTTTAATCTCTATTGCATTACTTTTATTGAGAGTTGGGCTTCTATGTTTGATAAATTGCTACATGCTCTAACGAGTTTTGATTTAAGTAGTGATGTTTCATTCGATATGGAGTGACCGATGTTCCATAGGCCTCTATTTGCACGGATTTCTAAAGGCTATAGCTTAGGTGTACTTATGCACTTGACTTGGTATACTTGTTCCTCTCTATTTCTCTTTTCAATTTGTTTTCTTTTGTATATATTTATGTGGCTTTATTTTATTTTTGTTTTCTTTTGAATTTTAGAGTCTTGTCTTTGTCTTTAGTTTTGAGCTTTTGTTTTCATTTTGTATATTTGTGTTTCTTAGTTTTTATTTTGTGTTTTCTATTTCTTTCACTCCTAATGTGGACATTGTGAGATTTAGGTGTGGGGGCGGGAAAACTTTGAAAGTTCGAAAAAAAAAATTGAAAAAAATGAAAAATTTTGAAAATCTAGAAAGATTTTTGTTTTGTTTTCTGGAAAGTTTTGTGCTATTCTGATCAGCTTAAGTTCATGTGCTTTGACTATTAGCCTGTGTGTAAGCGTGATGTGCATGATAGGTATCCGTCCTTAGTATGTCATTATAAGCTCTAATTCTAAGCTCAATTATTCATTATTGATTTGTAATTCAATCCTTCTTTATACTATTATCATTATCTTAAGGTCTTAGTCTTCCATGATTGGCTCCCCCACTTGTCTTTGACATGATTACTTTGGTTTTTATTGGCATTCTAAGGAAAAAAAGAGAAAACAAAAAAAAATGAAAAAAAGAAGAAAGAAAAGGAATGAAATAAAATTTGGAATGACAAGTATCCCTTTTGAGGCATGCATTACTGGGTATTACCCTTTGAGGCATATGCTACTGGGTGTTATCCTTTAAGGTAACATTGCTACTGGGAAAACTTGCTTCATATGTTGATAAGTCAACAATGAAGTTTGTGTCAGTCAAGTGGAATTAAGTTTGATTCTGGTAAACCTAAGTCTTAGGATGATGATGCACTTACACACGAGCACTATGATGGATTCAAAGTCTTGATGTACAGTGGGGTGAAATGTTAGTGCTTTAATGTCATTCATAGGGTAGACAGTCTTGATGAATACATTCTGTTTATATGTAGGTTAATATCTTTGCTACATGAGTGATTTAGTTGATTAGAATGTGTATATATCTTTTTCTAGTTTTCTACATATTAATTTTTGAGAAAAAAAACTAAAAAGATTTTTGATTTTCTATTTTTGTTTTCTTTTATAGATTTTGTTGGTATATCTTCTGCAAACCCGCACGAGACCTTACTTGTCCACTAGGGGTTTAAAGGGCTTGTTGCATATGCTAAGTGCAACCGAGATTCCTATGAAAGTAAGTTAGGATTTTATTTTCTTTTTTCTAGCATTTTGGGTTTTGTTCCACTCGAGGACGAGCAAAACTTAGGTGTGATAGTATTCGCTGAACTTGAATTTATGATATTTTATACCCTTTTATCGTCTAATATTTGCTCTAAATAAATTGTTAAATTAGATTTTTGAAAATGTTTTTGTTTATTTTGTAGGAATTGGAAATAACTTGGAGAAAATAAATAAATTCACTCAAACAAGTGCTAGAGCTGGATTAGATTGAAGCATACAAGAAAGAAAATGAAGATGAAGCTGAACCGGCCCAACAGTAGCCGAGGCCCAACCGCCTGCTTCTCTTCTGTTTCCGTTTCTTCCTCTGCCGAGGGCTGGGCTAATCATTTTCTCTTTTATTTCCTTTCTTTCCTAAGGCCCGGACCCAAACCCAGCCTCCTCACTTATGTGAGGCACGCCCACTCACGTGAGCAGCTATCCCCCCTCTTCTTCTTCTTCTTCGTCACTCCCTGCAACCTAGGACCTCCAACACTTGCCCTTCTCTCTCCCCATAACCGTCCATGGCTCTTCATCTACGTCATGCCATGACCAATTGCTTAACTTTTCTCTCTACTCCTGCATGTTCCATGATCACAACTATCATCAAGCCAGTCGTTACCCATCCCCTAGACCCTCCTTCTTCGTCCTCAGCAAGTATGAAACCAGAAGAAACCCGAAAATAGGGCAACCGTTCTTTCCATCTCCCTTCCCACTTAACCCAACCGTTTTATTGCTTCTCTCTTCCTTCATTACCCATCATCATCACCATCATGAATGCAACGATTACAACATGAAGTGAGGGGTGTTGAAGGGGCTTGAGGGTTTCATTCTTAGGGGCCCAAAAAACAGAGTAGTAGCGTAGTACGTAGCAGAGTATTAGCGTAGAGTAGATTAGGGGTGGCGCTTAGATTCAGTTCTTGGTTTTCAATTGTCTTTTTTTTTTCAGTTTCAGATTAGGGTTTCAGTTCTTAGTTTCGGCTTGGGCTATTGGATTCAATAGGAAATTGTTAGTTTCGAGTTCAAAATTATTCAAAGTAAATGTTCAACAGTTTAGTTCACTTCCCTAGTTTTGATTTTGGATGATCTGTTATGGGTGCTCTTTGATTCGGTTTTTGGCGACCTTGGTTCATTCATGTTCTCTTTCCTTTTGCTCGCTCAGCTTGCTGTTCCATTTTTGTTGTTTAGTTTAGAAACCAAATTGCAGTGCTTTTATTGGTCAACTACGACTAGATGTTGGTTACAGTTTGGTTCTTCTTATTTTGCAAAGATTGTGGTTGACAATTTCAAAATTCAATTTTGTTTGTTTAATCCATTAATTTGTAGAATAACTTAACCTTAGAGTTAGTTGATTAGCATCTAGTTTTAAATTAGTATAGAATCTCTGGTAACCTAATTTCACAACGATCCCTGTGGATAGGCCCTCAAGTGTTACAACGAGTACCATACGCTTGTAGTTAAAACTAACTTTTTTGGAGAATCACAACAATCAAATTCTTGCAGCAACAACATCCACCAAATGAGTCTAGGTTTGGTATCATTCTTGGCCAATAAATGCCTTAATGCAACACGGTTAGTAAATACAATCACTTTTGAACACAAAAGGTATGAAAAATTTTTATCAAGTACAAAAACTACAGCTAGAAACGCTTTTTTGGTAGAATAATTCTTTTGAGCATCAGTTGGAGTTCTATTAGCATGGTAAATGACATGAGAAATTTTATTCACCCTTTTACCTAAAACAACCCCAATAGCAAAATCTGATGCATCGCACATAATCTCAAAAGGATGAGAGAAATTAACAGGCTGCACAATAGGGGCTTACACCAATAAAGATCTAAGCTTTTCTGATGCCTCCACACAAGACTCATCAAACTCAAAAGGAGTGTCTTTAGAAAAGGAGGTTAATAAGTGGGTGAATCACTTTGCTAATGTCCTTAATAAATCTCCTATAAAATCTGGCAAACGGCCAAGGAAAGATCTGACCTACTTCACAGAAGTGGGAACAGGTAAATTAGAGATCAGATCAATCTTGGCTTTATCAACCTCAATTCCCTTCTCAGACACTCTATGACCCAATATAATCCCTTCTTGGACCATAAAATGACTTTTTTCCCAACTCAAGATAAGATTTTCTTCTTCTCACATTTTTGCACCACAATGGATAAATTAGCAAGACATTCATCAAACTACAAACCAAAAACAGAGAAATCATCCATAAACACCCCCATGAATTTATCCAATGTAATCGGAAAATATGGCTATAATGCATCTTTGGAATGTGGAAGGTGCATTACACAATCCAAAGGGCATCCTCGTAAAGGCGAATGTACCTGAAGGGCATGTAAATGTGGTTTTCTCTTGGTCCTCAGCATAGAAAGGTATTTAATTGTAACCAAAATACCCATCTAAGAAACAACAAAAAGTTTATCCAGCTAATTTTTCTAAAATTTGATCAATGAAGGGAGGGAAAATTTGTCTTTTCTAGTGATAGAATTCAGCTCTTTGTAATCAATGCACACCCTTCAACCTCTGGTCTATCTAGTAGGAACTAGTTCAACATGATTAATCTGCAAAATAGTTATGCCAGATTTCTTAAGGACTACTTGGACTGGACTGATCCATTGGCTATCAGAAATAGGATAGATAGTACTTGCATTTAAAATTTTTGCTACCTCTTTTTGGATAGACCTCTTTCATATGGGGGTTCAATCTTCGTTGCATTTGCCTAGTAGGTTTAGCATCGTCCTCTAAGTGAATTCTATTCATGCAAATAGGAGGACCAATCCCGTTCAAATCAGCAGTTGACCACCTAATACCATCCTTACGTTTAGTTAAGACACAAATCAACTTTCTCTCTTGATCAGGGGACAAGACAGAAGATATGATGACAGGTAGGGTCCCTTTGGGTCCTAAAAACACACACTTGATTAAGTTAGGGAGAGGTTTCAACTCAATTTTAGGAGGCGAGAAAGCAGAAGGTGGTATGGGAGAACTAGCCAAAGGGGGAAGATGTTCATAATTAGACACCCAAGAGGAAGACTCAAGATGAGTTGTGGAGTTAAGATTAGAATCCAACTCACCTGTTGTACTTCCTAAGTCAAATAACCCTAAATCCCCATGGGAAAGAAAGGATCTCGAGGGATCTTTGCTTAGAATAGTAGGTAAGGCCTCTTGAATCAATTCATCAGTCATATCAATGAAGAAAGATTCAGATTAATCTTCGAGCACAAGTTGAGAAGAAGTCTTAAAAATGTTAAGCATAAACCTCATATTCATAACCAAGACATCCATCACTCCTGACCTATAATTAATGGTGACATTAGCTGTAGCTAGGAAGGGATGTCCTAAAATAATAGGGATTTGCTTAGAGACATGACTAGGGTCCATGTCTAATAAAACAAAGTCAACAGGAAAAATACCTTTATTAATTTGAATCAAGACATTATCTATTTGCCCCCTAGGATATCTTACTAATGTATTAGCAAGTAGAAGGGTATAGTTACGAGGTTTGAGTTCATCCAACCCTAGCTCTAAGTAAACAGAGTATGGTATCAAATTAACACTAGAACCTAAATCCAAGAGTGCTCTTTTAATTTTATGATTACTAATAAAATATGAAATAGTGGGAACACTAGGATCTTTTAACTTAGGCGTAATGTCATGTTTTAAAATAGAGCTCACTTGTTCACTTAAAAAAACCTTTTGAGACTTGTGTCTTTAGATTTTCTTTTAAAAGGCACATGTATTTATGGAATTTCGCATAAGTAAGAATTTGTTTTATTGCTTCCAAAATGGGAAGATTGACCTTAACTCGCTTAAAGGTCTCTACTATATTCTGTCTGTGTCTGTCTTTCCTAGAAGGGAAAGGTACATCCAAAGGTTGAGGGTAAGGAATCCTTGGCTTGTATGTCCTGACACGGTCAGACATATTAGAGGGGTCCCAGGGGTGAATCATTCTCAATTTCACAGCCAGTCTCATTGGTCTTTCGTCTTTCCTTTTTATCATGTTTCTTCTCACTCACTTTGTTATCTACTTCCTTACATTCGCAAAGAACCATAACAGCTTTCAATTGTTCAAATTCTTGGCTTTTAGAGTTCTCTATGGGTAGTTTGGAAGTTTTCCTTCTGCTCTTTTACATACAACTACGGCTAGTTGCTCTAACTGGGTTTCTAACTTAGCTATAGATTGTGAGTGGGAATTTACAATTTGCATTTTAGACTCAATTGCTTCGACCTTCGTATTCACATTTTGGATAGTAGAAGTGAGGGTACTAAGGGCAGAGACTAGCTTATCTAATTTGAGCTTATAGATGGAGGTGGAGAAAGTGGTGGATGGCCATACCTTTGACGCTGAAAAATAGGAGGTGTAGGTCTACTAGATTGGGCTTGCGGGTTCTCCACATTTTGAGAACTCTAAGAAAAGTTAGGATGATTCTTCCAACAATAATTATAAGTGCTCGAGTAAGGATTATTAGTTTGAGGAAATCCTTAGGCAGCATTCACCTGTTCATTTAAAACATCGGATGGACCAACAAGAGGACACTCAAAAGAAGCATGCATGAGACTAGCACAAATTGAACACACATCTCACATAGAAGAGGAATTAGCCATTTTGTTCATGTACAACAATTGATCAAATTTCTTAGACAAAGCATCAACTTTACTAGAAAGGTCAATCGAATATGAAACCTCATAGATCCCTCCCTTACCTCCCACTTTCCAGGCAAGTCAGAACGTGAGGAAGTGGCATGCAAATGTGAATTTTTACTCACATGTTCAAATAATTCCCCAACTTCTCAGGGGTTTTATACAAAAAATTACCACCATAGGATGCATCTACCATCTATCTACTGTGCTCATCTAAACCAGAGTAGATACTCTGAATGAGCTGCCACTGAGGAACCCCATGGTGAGGGCAACTTCATAATAATTCTTTAAATCTTTCCCAACTTTCATGCAATTGTTTATTTTTATTCTGTGACAAAGTGGTTATGGCACGTCCTAAGGCAATCAATTTATCAACTGAGAAAAACTTTTTCAAGAATTCCTTTTGCATTTGGTCCCAAGTGGTGATATTTGACTTAGTATCCAACCAAGCTTTAGCTTTATCTTTTAAAGAGAAAGGAAAGATGTAATCAAAAAGCATCAATACAAACATTATTTAAGAAGACAATGGAACATATCTCCAAAAATGCATCAATGTGCTTAAAAGGGTTTTCAGACTTTAGCACATAAAAGGATGGGAGCATTTGAATTAGGGAATGTTTAGTCTCAAATGGCCCCGTAACAGTGGGTATATGGGTGCTTGTAGGTGAATCATAAGTGGCGAGAGTAAAATACTTCTTTACACTACAAGAAAAAGGGTTTGGGCCATGAAAATTTTATTAAAGGGCAACGAAATTAGTTTTGACATCTTTGATATACCAAAGGGCAATGAAAATAATTTTACAGTCCTTGTCTAGCATTTAGGCGGTGAAAGGTGTATGTTTGCCGTTTTTCATCTATATCAAACGTCACTATAAATAGTTTTGTGGCCCAATCACCGACAAAAAAATGCTCGATGAATTTCTCCCCAGTATTTTCGTGAAATTTTCAAAGAAAATGTTCAAGAAGCCAGAAAAAAGGACAATAGAGAGAGAATAAGTTGGTCAAAATGAGTCCCTAGCCTTCACTGTAAAAGCTGATCGCAAAGGCTAATTTGGCTACTCTACACTTCTCATTCTGCTCCAAAACCTTACCCTCACCGCAAAAGCTGATCTTCAACTGTTCTTCGAAGTCTCGACATGCCAGTGTCTGAAATCCCGGCGTACCGGTGCCTGAAGTCTACTTCTGGAGTAGATTGGTAACCGGCGTTCGAGTCTGTTGCTGCTGTTCAAAGCTGTCAATCAGGTGTTGCTTCTTGAACCACTCCAATCAACCCTCTCTTCGATTCTTAGGTAATGTCAAAATTAGCTACATTGATTGTACGCAATTGAAACTAGTTTTTGTTCGATTTTGTTTGATTTTGAGTTCGAGAAATTGAAACTTGGTTTTTATGTGGGAAATTTGTCATACCCTACGTCTTGCCTAAATACTTTGTGCAATTCAGGGTTTTGCCTAGTGTTTGCC
>JACYFF010002017.1:11328767-11387211 GCA_017589665.1 Selenicereus undatus | reverse complement strand
TATTCAAAATCACCCTCGAATCTGATGCTTGAGATCAACCCATATATACATTAAAGCTCACCTAATCACCTTCATGTAGCTCAACTCTTGGGAATTTGTCAGATCATATCTTTGGTATATAGTCTTGCTTGCCTTTAATTGTGTTCTAAGACTTCTCAGCAAAACACTTGATCTCTAGTACTTGCCCTTAAGGCTTGCATATCTGAGCCATTTTTATCTCCTTACCTATAGTGGACACTGAATACAACAGCAAAATGCTAATGTAAGGTTTATATTGAATCCTATTTCTTGTTTGGTAGTGCAAAACATCAGGAACTTTCCCTATATATAGAAGAGTACCAGTTTGACTAAGGTTCTTTTTGGTGGGTGGATGGTTGGGTGGTTAGGGGGCCCTATCTTAGTATCCACAATCTTATGTTAGTCGCATTCTTCTGGGAAAATTATTTCATAACAAGAGGAATAACCAAAACAGAGAACATTTGGTCACATTCACTTCGGTTCAGGGAGACTTCATAGGATTTGTGACAAGTGTTGGATTTCAACAAAGTTTCCCCTATTCAAACTTAATTAAATTCCTTGGACTTGTGTGCATATTGGGTTGGGGTTGCCTGGGGCGCGCTTGCCATTTTCTCGCTTCCCTCTTTCCTCCTGCCGAATCATCAGAGACATGGAATCACATTACCGTAATGAATGAAAAGGTTTGGTTGTCGAGTGATATGGGTGATGAGTAGAGCTCCCAGACAGCGAGGAAAGAGCAGAGCGACAATGCAAGGTGGCCTCAATTAAGCATAAAAAATTATCCTTTCTCTCATACTGTCTACAGTACACTCGTACCTGTCCTTGCGACTGGTTCTTCCCTAATCTGGCCAAGGCAAGCCATGCTAAGGACCTAAACTTCACTACCTAGCCAACCATCTTCGTCCAATGTTTTCCCCCTTGTTTCATCTCATGGATACTCTTATGAAGTCCGATTGTGATCAATCTTACCATAGTATCACAGTACTAATGTCTTATAAGCATGATATATGAGTTGTTTGGATCATGGTGTCGGTTTGACTTTGTTTTTTGTGTACTATTCATTAACTATTGGAATGATAGTATAATATGAGATGATGTGATAATTGGTATTGCAATGTAACTACATAGTGGTTACAACACTAGGCTATAATGGTTACAATGCACAAAGCTATAATCACAATTCTTTAAGATGTGATACTTGAATCACCTTTTTCCTTTGTCAAAAGGGCTTTATTAAATTATCATCAACTGAAATAAAAAGAGAAATCCTATTAGAAGAGCAAAGAAAAATAGAAGAGTACTTTATCAAACAACAATAATAATTCTTTCCTACAATCACAAAAGGAAATAATGCTAGCTTCCCAAAAAATGTACTTTGATCAAGAAAAAATTAAGTTACTTATCAACAATAGAAAAATAATTTTTTTTATAAAAAATAAGTTAATTTTAATTAAATTTTGAAAAAAATTAAATTTTTTAAAAAAATAAGATTATAGGTAATAAACTAAAACGGAAAATTGGAAATTAGAAAATTCTACTTGGAACAAAAAATATATATATAATGGAAGATGACACCTTTGTAGCGTATTGTCTACTTGCATGTTGTGGTTCCTTTTCTCCATTGTGTTCTACTTCTCCTCACCCTCATCCGTCATTGTTCCATCGAATTTTTGACCTCTATCACTTTAGTTATAATTTCTTTCTTAGTTTTCCATGGGCACTTGTCCAGCTTATGTGTTTACTTTCTTATTGAATATGTGTTTTCTTCGCCCCCCACCCCATATGACTGATTTTGGAACATTTCGAATGAACTCTATTAAACTCACAAGCTTTATTACACAAATCCCATTTCTTCCAAACATTGATTGTGTATTATGGTGTGTGTGAGTTCTTCTGTGAAAATTATTGGCATATTCATTTGTTGTTGTTTATTAGTTGTCGTGCTGTGTGTCGATGGCATACTTAGTTCACAATCATCTTTTTCTACATTTCAATTTGCTTTCTAGTGTTACTGCATTTGGCCAAAACCAGTTGGAGGCTTATTAGCTTGTCATACCCAAAAACCATTGAAAGTAAAGTGCTTTGAGATCAGTAAGTGTTCTGGATTGGTGACAATATTTTTTAGTTTTTGGTTTTAGGAGATAGCTATGTGCTGAATATATTGTATTCCCTTCTATCTCTGTCTCTCTGACTCTCACTCTTATCTGTTGTGCTAGTTCTTACTGTCAAGTTAAAGTTTGATGGAAAGAAACCATAATCATCCTCCTTCACCTAAATTATTTAGTCAATAAAGCTTTTGGGGTAAGGTTTGGGTTTGTTTTTTCATTCAAGTTTCTGCATTTTTGAGATTGCGAAGATTCGATCCCTTTTTCTGATTGTGCTTTCTTTAGGTGTTTATTTTGGTTTTGGTGAACGTCACTATGAGCAGTGATTAATGTTCATCTAATTGTAGTCAGTTGTTGGTTGTGATTTTCGTTAGTTCTATGATTCTTCTATGATGTAGGTTTTTTCTCCTATTTCGAAATGGTTGTAGGGGTTGATTTGATGGTTTGCATGCATCTCTGCTTCATATTTGGGAATGCTATTTTGCAAATGCCTCAGTTGTTATAGGTCTGGTTTTAGGATGGTGTGGTTTTCAGGATTAAACGTTGATGTTGGTGGTTGTGCTTTTGTCTTGTGTATATTACTTTCGATATTTGCCAGTTACTAGACCTTATCTTCCTCGAATCGTGCATTGATGTATGGAACCTATGGGTTTATTGCACCATACTCCCTTCGTCTCTTGTGTGCCAAACAAAAGAGAGGAGAAATGATTCTGATGGTGATTGTATGAAACTCTTATTATTCTTCAAGTGATAGTAATGAAGTTAAGGCTTCTAATTTCAACATTTGATTGATGTATGGGCTCATGAGTACTTAGAAGCAATCTTAGCGGCAAGAATAGTATATTTCTATTTAGAACATAATAGAGTTCCTAATAATTGGGAGGATTCGGCCTTTATCCTTTATTCTTATACCTTTGGTCCCCTATAGGTATGACCATGACCTCTTCTAATATGTAACTTGCGTTTTGTTCCTTGGTGCAGTTATCACCACCTTTCTATGGAGAGATACTTGGATTTGAGCTTTGGAGGTGAGATGATGCTATTTGCATTATGTTTATAGGCGAGGATTTGGTTTAAGTTAGTGTTCAGAATATATTCCCTATTAGCCATTTAGTCTACATAATTATGCTTAATTGACACCTAATAATGCAATAATAAATTTACATTTAACTTTAAAACTATTTATATGCTTATATTCTTGGTTAATAATGTGTGAAGCCTTATTAATGCTATCTTAGGTTACATTATTAATTCGTATTGCTTGCATTGTTGCTCACTTTAAGGGTGTAAAGAGACAAATATTATGAAATTTGTTCAACTTTAAGATGATGTGTTTGCTTTTGATTTGTAACAGTTACTTGAAAGATTGGTAGGGATTGAAGTTGGATGAGGCATAGGGGAATGGGTGATAGGAAAAAGCCCGAGTATAAAATGGGAGTCAATCAATTTCTGGACTATACTTTCGGTGGTCAGGAAGAGGGAACAGAGATGAGATGTCCATGTGTTCATTGTAATTTGTGTTTGTTCCAACATCGAAGCACAATTCACAGTCACTTGATAGTTCAAGGTATACGAAGGGACTGTAATCCATGGATACCTCATAGAGAAAGTGAGGAACAAGCTAATAGTACTGATGATGAGATGGATGGTGAATTGTTAGATAAAGGTGATAGTTTATTTCCTCATGATGATATGACTCCATTAATATGTGAGGCAACAAATTTGTTTACTTATGATAACCCTGAGAATACTGCAACCAATATAGACAGTGGAGAAGGTAGCAATGAGGTTCCTAAGAAGTTTTATAAATTGAAGGAAGATACCAGGCAGCATTATATCCTTGTTGCAAGACATTTACTAGATTGGAGTTTCTTATCACATTGCTTCATATTAAAGTGAGTTGTAAATGGAGTGATAAATCATTTTCTATGTTGCTTAAGGCACTTAACAGAGCAGTTAATTATGATGAAAACTTTCTTGAAAATTCTTACGAAGCTAAGAAGTATACAAGAGCTCGAGGGTTGGATTATTAACCATTGCATTTTGTATTGGAAGGAAAATAGAAGTTTAGATAAGTGCCCTAAATGTCATGCTTCAAGATGGAAAGAAAAGGTCAGTGTCCAAGGTCATAATCATATTGACACTAATAATGATGACACGTCAAAGGTTGGGAGAGTGTCGTAATTAGTCCTTCATCATTTTCCATTAATCCCTACGCTTCAAAGGATGTTCATGTCCTCTAAGCTTGCGGAGCATATGAAATGACACAAAGAGGGATGCTCTGATGATGGAAAAAAGAGACATCCAGCGGACTTCAAGGCATGGAAGCATTTAGATGAATTATATACTAACTTTGCCTTAGATCCACGAAATGTAAGGTTGGCCTTATTTACTGATGGATTTAATCCAGGGGCACAAATTAGTTGTCGGTATAGTATATGGCCAGTAATGTGCATACCATACAATTTGCCTCCTTGGATGCGTATGGATACCACAAATATCATGCTATCTCTATTAATTCCAGGGCCTAAAGCGCCGGGGAACAACATGGATGTGTTTTTACAACCACTGATAGATGAACTAAAGGTGTTGTGGGAGGTCAGAGTGAAGACATTTCATGCCTACAACCAACAATTATTTGATATGTTTGGGGTGCTGATATGGACTGTTCACGATTTTCTAGGATTTGTAGATGTTTCTGGTTGGAGCACAAGAAGGTTTCTTACTTGTCCTAATTGTCATAAAGATACATGTTCACAAAGATTGAGTCATGCGAAAAAGTGGTGCTATATGGGTCATCGTAGGTTTTTAGAAGCAAACCATAAATGGAGGGTTAATAAGACATCTTTTAATAAGAGTGTAGAGAGACGGCCTCCTCTTGTTCCATTTACCGGCCATGACATTTTGGATGAACTTAGTGGTGTTGAGAATGTGTTCGGGAAAGATGCAAAGGGAAAGAGAAAGAGGCGTGAAAGGTATTTGGTACACCAATGGAAACAAATGAGCATGTTCTTTGAAATTCCCTATTGGAGTCATCTTCTAATTCATCACAACTTAGATTTAATGCATATAGAAAAGAACATTTGTGACAATATACTAGGAACTTTGCTTAACATACCTAGTAAGAATAAGAACTCATTGAATGCTAGATTGGATCTTGTTGACATGAAAGTACATGAAAAATTAAGAGTTAGGTTGGTAGGAGACAAGTGCGAAGCTCCTAAAGCACCATTCAACTTAACCTTGAGCTGGCTGCATTTTTGGTGAAGTTATCTGTTCCTAATGGATACTCTTCTAATATTTCACAATGTGTGACCCCAGCGGATATAAGGATTTTTGGAATGAAGAGCCATTATTTTCATATATTCATACAAGACTTGTTTTTGCCTGCCTTTCGAGGTATTATGGATGATAAAGTCCTTGAACCCCTTGTGAAACTTAGTAGGTATTTCAAGCAGTTGTGTTCTAGGATTTTGATTATGGATGTGTTGGAGCAAATGGAGAAAAGTATAGCAATCACTGTATGCAAGCTAGAGCGTATATTTGTTCTAGCATTCTTTGATGTTATGGCCCACTTGGTTGTCCATTTGCAACTGAAGCTAGATTGGCAGGGCCTATGCAATATCGTTGGATGTACCGAGGTGAAAGGTAATACAAGTCCTTAAATTCCCACATGACATTATGTTAATTTAAAGGTAAAGATAATTTAATGGGTTTTTGTCTTGCTAGGAAAATGCGTACATATAAAGGTGATGTGCGCAACACAGCTCATCTTGAAGGATGTATTACTAAGAGTTATATTCAAAATGAATGTTTAACCTTCTGCTTTAGATATTTGACCATGATAGAGACCAAATTTAATCATTTGGACCGGAATGAGGTTAAGGAGGTAAACTTACCGTATCAGTTATCTATCTTTGGGAAGGTGGGAAAGCCAATTGGGAAGGCAAGTCTTAAACAATTGAGCTTTGAAGATTATGAATTGGCTCGACTTTATGTCCTAAAAAATTGCAATGAGGCTGAACTTTTTCTTAAGTGTGCGTAGTAGACAACAAGTCGGAATAATAGATTACTACAATATGAAATTCTTTTAATTTCATAGTTACTAACCTTGAGTTTAAATTATCAGTGAATATGAAAATGCTATTGATGTGCAAGGAATTACCTTTTCATAATGGTTTGAGAATAAAGCAAGACAATCTGACATAACCAAAAATTTCATTTCTCTCTAGGTTGTAAAGCTTTGGAATGGAGGGGATGAAAGAGTGAACAGAAGAATTGGTGTGTTTAGCACGAGGTCCAATAAAAGGTGTGTGTAGTTATGAAAGCTATGTGATTAATGGATTAAGGTTCCATAAAAAAAAAGCATCAAAGAAAAAGAAAAACTCAAAATAGTGGTTTTGTAGTTGAAGGGGAAACTGAAAGAGGTGAGAAGGACTTTTACGGTATGTTAAAAGAGATAATTGTGCTAGAGTATGATGCCCTTAAGGATCGAACAAGTCCTAGAGTTGTATTATTCAAATGTAAATGGTTTGATGTTTACACTAAGGGAAAAGGGATAAAAAGGGACAAATTAGGCGCAACACTTGTTAATGTCACTCATAGGTTACAAACAAATGAACCTTTTGCATTGGCTTACCAAAGTCGTCAAGTGTTCTGTGTTGCAGTTCATAATGAACCACAATGGAGAATGGTTATCAAAATAAATCCACGCAACTATTTTGAATTTCCTAATATTGAGGACGTTGATAACATGGATGAATCATTATGGGAAAACACAGATAATGAACGACAATGAAGAATGGTTCAAGAGGAAGTCGATGAAGAAATCCCTCTAGCTGGAAATGATGTGGAGCCAGACTTAATTGATGTGGATTTAGTGGATACTACCATTACCCAACATACTTATTTTCAACAGAAGGAGGTTGATGTGAGCGAGGATGAAGAGGATGAGTTTTCAGACAGAGAATCAGACATAGATTCCCTTGATAGGGACCTTGAAGAGGATGATTCAGGAAATGATAGTGATAATGAATAGGATTGCCAAGAGGTATATGCATACATTTGTTACATAAGTGTTTAAATTTGTCATAATTTTTTTTTAATGTGGATGATTAACTATGGATTATATAGAGAAATGGCGACACATTGGGGAGACAATCAATTGCATGCTTCCCAACCCCCACTCACTTATCGACAGAAGCGTAGGGCTAACCAAGCTCTTCGAAAAGGTGCTCATTCTTGCTTCCTTGTCCTTGTCCTCTTATTTGCAGCCCCTAATGCTATATACTACTGGACATGACTTTAGCAACCCAAACAAGATGTCAGTATGATTTAGATATCCAAAGTCGCCACAAAATATACTATAGGATCCAAAAATTTTATGTTAGTTATACCAATAAGAACACTCAAATTACTATCTTTCTTTATCATTTGCACATCCATCTTGAGCCAAGCAGTAGGGATTTAATACTTCAAAGGTATTTCATGCACCAATATGAAATATGGCAAAAATAGTTTAGTTAGGAAGCGTGCAATGTACATGTCACCTTATCTGTGTTTGAAATGAGTCCTTCATAGTTGCAAGCGAAGTATAGAAGGCTAAAGCATAGTTCCTATGTAGGTCACAAGCGCGGGCTAACAAGAGGTCTACAATCTCTTCTTGAACAGGAAAAAAACCGCAATGTTAAGCCTTTTACTACAATCACAGAGGACAGGCTACGTGTTGTTGGTAAAAATGCTAATCGCTTTATTGGTGAGTGCAGCAAATGGGTGAAGAAGTTCTGCCCGCTAGATGCAAGGTACCTTTTTCATACACACATAGAATTAATATATATGGATCATAAAGAACATTTTTAGTTAGACCATTTGATTCATTTTTCGCCACTTTGTTATAGGAATTAGGTAAGGATGGATAAAGATGCTAAGAAACAATTATTTGACAAAATTCAGGTAACCATGACTAGTTATATATACTTTGATAAATTGTAATGTTTTAGTTAGATTATTTTATACAACTCACACAAGAAAACTAACGTTGGATACTAATGAATTGTAATGCTTACCATGTAATGAATTTATAATATGCAGGTAGAGTGGAATTTTTCACCAGAAGTTGAAGGCATTGATATGGCTCGTGTTGTGGAATTGCAATGCATGATGTCTAGAGGTTGGCGATATAGGCTAAAGGAGGAACACTTCGTAGGAAAGACTGTAACCGAAACAATTAAGAATAAGCCTCCAGAAGTGAATAGAGATAAATGGAATTGGCTAGTTAACCATTAGGCTGATCCAAAGCAATAGGCTTTGCATGATCAATTTTTTTTGGGGGGGGGGGAGGCAGCACATGATCAATGTTAATCAATATGTTTCTAAGATTACTTGTTAGTACAGGCTTGGGTCTTTGCTTATGATTTTAATATATTTACTGCTATAGTATATAAGTGAAAAAAAATCAAAGTAAGAGGTTGAGTCAAAAGATTAAGCCTTCAAATGGTGCAAAGTCAACTGCTAGAATTTATCATGACGAGGTGTGTTTACCATGTCTTATTTATTTCCTTATGATTATACATCATTAAAATTTGTTAACTAAATTTTTTGTTTTATAGATAATGCCATTGTATACTCTGGCCAAAGACTCAACACAAGATCCCACTAAAGTGCAAACTACAGAAATTCCACAAGATCCTTTATATGTGCATCTCTAGGAGAAGACAAAAAAGTCTAGGTTTTTTATCTTTTTGTATAATTACCTCCTTCCCATACATGACAAATTAGGAGCTAACATTGACACTATTTGCCTCTCGTGTTGTAAACTAAGCATAAAGATGGAAAATAGGATCCTGAAGGAGAAGTGATATATGAGGAGTTCCAGAAGTTGCATGAGGATCAGATTCAGAAGCATGGTGTTGACAATCTCTCTCTAAAGGAGGTTTATGATGCAGTTCTCAAAGAGAACTTGGTTATCATAGAGGACTTGGGCCTGGACTGGTGCCACCTACAAAAGGTAGAAGTGGAGGGGAATCCAAACAGATAAGAGTTGAAGTCACTGCCTAGTTACAGCAACTACAACAGAAGGAGGCTGCATTGTAGGGTGAACTTAGTGAGCTAAAAGCTGCCAACTTGGAGCTGAAAACAAACATAGAGCATATGCAGAATGAAGCCATAGAGAGAGAAAACAAATGGAAAGAAGAAGCAATTGAGAGGGAGAATAATGTTAGATAAGAGCTCTTTGATCTCATAAGACTTCATATTCTATCATAAATGGTTGAGGTAACCTTCTTTCTTTATCTCCCTTGTGTTTTTTCCTCTCCCCCGTTCTTCTTCTTCTTCTTCTTCTCTCTCTCTCTCTCTCTCTCTCTCTCTCTCTTTCTCCCCTCCTTCTCTCCCCCTCTCTTTCTCACACATTGGGCTTGCTAGGCCCTGTGGAGTTGATGATTATATGTGGAGTTGTTGATGTGCAATGGTTATCTAAACATGTGCAATGTTCATGGCCTTATTGTAGTTGTGTATGGTTTGAAATTGTGTTTTTGCTAGTCTTGTGGTCTTGTGTTGATGTGCTAGTTGTTGTGTTTTTTGTTGAGTCATTGTCAGTTTTTTGTAAGAATTTATTTTTTGTTCTGTGTTGAACTGGGTCCGTAATTTGTTTTGCTTCATGATTCTTTGTTGTTAGATAATTGCTTGCTTCTAGTATGTTATCACTAACCATGTCATTTTTTATTTTTATTTTTAACGGAAATGTGTTGAAGATGCTATGTCTTGGTAGATTTAGCAAAGCTGTTGCTAGGGAGTTAGTTAGAAAATGGAAATTGTCGCGTGATTTAATTATGACTTCACTGCCTTGTGGTTGTATGTCTGATTTTGATGATTTTGTTGATTTTATCTTATTGAAGGGTAAATTATTGTTAAATTCTGTGTGATGACTGAATATGTGTATCTTTTCTTCTTCACATTTTAGGCACTCTCAGTAATTTTCTACTCTACATTTTTCTAATTGAAAATGTTTTGATAAAGTCCATTCAAGAGTCAAGACTTAAGAGAACCAGAAGAGGGTTGACCAGTTGACATTATCATTGTGTAGAAAGATACATATGCCCTTCACTGATCATGTTGATTGATTGCTACCAAGTTGCATTCCCCATTTTTTTGTAAATAAGTTTACAGAATTGATCATAGTCTTGTCAAATATTGAGTTCTTGAACTAAAAAGTCCTCACACTGTGATAATCAGTTAATAGTAATAAAGAAATCTAGTTGAGAACTTGATGCGGAATGGTCAGGTTGAGTGCATATGAATTTATGTCAAACACAATCTAGTGGAGGTTCAAACACGGCAACACCAATACCAAAGCCCCATGTCACATAGATGCAACCTTATCCCGTAAACAAATAGAAAACAGTGTACTGCTAATATGAATCTCTCTGTTATATGACTTTTTTTTTCCCATTCTATTTGGATAATTTATGTTGTTCCTTTATCTCTATATTCATATCGACATGCTTCAACTAACCGGCTAATGGGATTTCCCAAAAGAGCATGCTGCCATTAGTCGTGACAAGAAAGTAGACACAGTTGGAAAGTATCTCCAGAATGTGATATCAACATGCTTTTTATTTTTTTAGGATCAGATGGCTTCAGTTGACTTTTGGTAAGGAAAAGCTATCCAGGGATATGTCATTCATTTTGCACATAGCGACATGAAGCTTGGCTGTAAACTTCTGATTTTGCACATTTTAGAGGTTAAGTATATATGTATTTTGGATATCTTTCATATATACTGGAAAACTGCGGTTTTCCAAAGTCTTGTCAATGTTAGGAACTCCTCTTATCCAAACCTATGTAATTGGAATGTGTATGTAAATGTTCTCCCTGATAATCTCTGAACGACAATTATGTTTTATTATTTTATGTTATTTTGTATGCTTTTCTATAAATTTTGGTTATGCATCCCTTTTAATGCTATGATAATAATATCAAAATATGTTATGAATTGGTTGTTGCTGCTACCCTTTCCAATACAACCCTAACCCCCCCAAAAAAGAGAACAATTTCGCCAACAACTTTCCGTTGCACATGGGCCCATACAAGGTGCCCATACATGAACATGGGCTACAAACAATGAAAACAAAGTACACAAGGACCTTAAGACCATGAAAAATAAGCATGCCCCCCATCATACAAAAGGCCCACAAAGCGAGAAATGAAGCCCATTAGGCAGGTGACGACGTTATTCTTCATGGTCCTCGCAAAGGAAAGGCGACGAAAATAATATTTCGAGGTGCATCGAACACCACAACGGCAATAATTTTTGTGGTCTAATCCAGGGAGATACACGTCGAGTTGAAAATTCGACGCCAATACAATGGGGCATCGCAGATCGAACGTCGAACTCTCGGCGAAATTATTTTTGTCGCCCAGGTGATGAAGCCACGACATTTTGACTATGGGCCACGAATTCTGCCGTGGCCCAATCCTTTTTTTCTTATACGTTGCTTAGGTGGTGGGGTTTGTTCTTCAACCATCTTTTCCTTAGAGTCACGTTTCTTTGCTCTTATCTTCCTAAGAATACGTTCAATTTGAAGATCATATTCCTCAAGGTCCTTGCATCTACCAAGCATATAAAACCACAAGCAATCACAAAAGTACTGTGAAACACTACCACGATAACCAACAAACAAAGTAAGAAGAAAAGAAAGGGAAAAAAATAAATAAATAACTAAAAATAAATAATGAAATGAAATGAAATAAAGGAAAGAACGAAGGGAAAAAATGAACAAAAAGGAAAATAGAATAAAATAAAAGAGAATAATAAATGAAATAAAAGGAAAGGGGTTGAATCATACTAAAGGAAAATAGTTGGAATAAACAAAATAATAATAATAAAACAAAAATAGAAAAGTTGGATTGGATTAGATTAGAAGGGATCAGGTAGAATGAAAATAAAATGGTTAGATTAGGAGGGAATGGGAAATAAAATTAAATAATAAAAAAGATAATAAAAATAAAATAGAATAAGAATAAAAGTAGAAGGGATGTGGAGAAAAGAAATAACTAGTTAGCAAGGTAGAGATTTAGATTGAGCATGAATGAGAAGGGAGAAGGAAAAAAATAATAATAAAAAGAATAAAAGAAAATTCAAAATCACAATTTGTTCGCCGGCAACAACGCGAAAAGGATTTTAGTAGTTTCAAAAATGAGTTAACAGGTTTTCGTCGGTGGTAAAAGAAGATGCACTTTTTTCTTACCACTTTGAAGGTTGTGTATGTTCTGAGCATATGTTACCCTATTGAGAATGAAAATGAAGCTTTGAAGTGAGCCCATTGCAGGTCCAAGTTCAAGAATGACGACTATATCTATCGGGGACACATTGAACAACATGTCAAATGCCTTTTTGATGTGTATCAAGGGGTGGAATATGTAAAGGCACTTTGGGAGGCAGTAGAGAACTAGTGATAATTCATATTTTATATGTAATTTTGTCCTTTATTTTACCTACTTTCAAGTCTTTGAAATATATTTTTATGAGTAAATAATGCATATTTTATATGATTTTTGGGCTAAAATAAAATAAAAGAATTTGGGAGGAGTTGTTCAATTTTACTTGGAACTTTTCACAAGTGCAATGCCTAAGGACCAAGGTCAAGAGCCGAAAAGAAGAAAGGAAGAAGTAAAAGGCCGGCCAATGGGCCTGAGCTCCACGGCCCATCAGGCTCCCCCTCGGCTCCCTCTCTTTCTCTCCTTCACTATCTCTACTGCTTCAACCTGTTTCAGCACCCTAATTCGGCGCCAGCCTGCCTCCACCCATGTTTTCTCCCTCTATCTGGTTCTAGCCCAATCCTACTTCTTCTCTTCTCACTCATCTCTCTTCTACCTTCGCTTGGGCCTGTGAGGTACTGCGTATCATATGGACCAGCCGGTTCACCTCCTTTCCCTCACTCTCCTTCTCTCTCCAGCTTTCACCCTTTTTCTCACCAGCCCGTGTGGGCCTGTTCAGATGGTCCAACCGAAGCCTAGCAGCCACCCCATCAAACAGCAGCCCACTCCTTTTCTAATTTCCCACATGGCTAATTGTTAACCTAGTCAAATGCAATTAATCAAAAATTAATTGTTAGCTTGAGACTAGCCTTCTCTTATGCATTGTAACAGCCACTAGTTAATTGAAATTAATTTTCATTAATTTTTGGGCACCAAGGGAGGGGGAATTTTCACTATAAAAAGGGGTCATGGGTTAGAGTCACTTACACACTCATCCATTCATCCATTGTTTCTCCCATTCTCTCATCTTCTATCTTCTATTTTCTTTAAAGAGTTGAGAATATTTTATAAGACCAAGCCATTTGGCTCGAGGGGTTTGGAACAAAATAAGCTTTGTTGGCTAATTTTCTCTTCTCTTCTCTTCTCATTTGTGAGTCAAATTTGAGAGTGTTTACTTCGTTAGTTTGTAATTGAGTACAAAAGTTTGGGTATAGGGAGTGAAATATATCAATCATTGTGGTGTTTTCACTTGGTCGGCTAAACTACTCATTTCTAGAATTAGGATGGATCCTTGATAATAATATTATTTTTACTAATTTCTTATGGGGTAATTCTTGTCTCTTTCATTGCATAATTTGAGTTCATATTTGAAACTTAATCTATTTATGCATTTTAATACTATTGTTTAATCATGTTGATCACAATAGTTTAATTTGCTATCTCAAATGAATATTATACCTTGTAGGCTAATATGACATTATGCAAATAGACTTAAAATTATAATTGTTAAAATTGAATAATTTATGCTATAAATTAGATGAGTTATATCTAAAAGAATAATTCATGCTAAACAACTAGATAAATAGTTCTATTTGATAATCATAATTCATCTTTTCAACTTGTAACTTAATGCTTGTAGCTTAGGTTTCACAAGAGGCAAATCAAATCCCCATTTGAATTAGTAAAATTAATATTTGCATCAAAGGTGAAATCCAGAATCCTAGATCATTCTCTAATTGGAATTCTCTTTACTTGACACTCTTACTTTTCTTTTGCTTCTTTAATCATATTGATAATTAAACTCCTCATTCAACTTATTCTTTATAATTGGAATAGTTGAAATTAAAAATCATTATTGTTCCTCGTGGGATCGATACTCCTATACTCGCTAGTCTACAATTCATCTTGTGCACTTGCAAGTAAAAAGGGTTTTAAAACTAAACATAAAATCCACATCAACAAGCACATGACAAGGGATGCTTCTAGTAAGAATTTCCCTATAAGTTAGTTTAATAATTATAAGATGGTCAAAAAGTGTTTTATTCTAGACCAATTGCAAGAAATTCAACGTATTTTAAGTCACTTCAAGCAACATAAGATGCATATGTATGAGTCTATTATAGTGTCTTCTATAGTAGATAAACTTCCCTCTTCTTGGAAAGACACTAAAAGAACCCTAAAGCAAATGAAAGAAGAAATGTCTCTTGAGGATTGGCTAACCATCTTCGTATAGAAAAAAAGTTGTGTATATGGGATGAATCAAAGGAGCATGTCTCCAAAATTCATGTGGTCGAAGATGGAGGATTCGAGTCCTGGACAGAAAGGAAACAAGAAGAGCCCAAACAAGCACAACAACATCAACAAGGGTAGTAAGAATGCAAAGGTGGTTTGTTTGGAATACAATAAACTAGGCCACAAGGAGAGAGACTGTATCATTTGGAAGCACAAGCATGGATTAAACAATCGAAAGGTTAAGACAAAGGACAACTTTGTAGCCATGATCTCTGATCAAATCAATATTATCTAAACTGACAATGATTGGTGAGTTGATGTGGGTGCGTCCAAGCATACGTGCAAGGACCGTTCCTTCTTCAAGACTTTTTACCAGTTGAAGATGGGAAAGTGCTCTATATAGGCAACACCTCTACTGTTGATGTCAAGTGGATAGGCCAAGTGCAATTAGTCTTCACTTCTAGTAAAACCCTTACATTAAATGTACACTATGCGCCATAACTTAGGAAGAATCTTGTTTCTAGTTTTATTCTTAATAGGTTTGGCTTCAGACAAATGTATGAAGTCGATAAGTTTCTTCTGTCCAAGGGTAGGGTCGTTGTGAGGAAGGGTTATGCATGTAGTGATATGTTCAAGATAAATATAATCACTGCTTCTGGTGCTAATAAAGTGAATGACTCTGCTTATATGCTTGTTATTTTCATTTCTTCTCTATGGCATAATCGTCTTGAACATGTGAATTACAAAAGACTGAAAGAGATGTCTAGACTTGAGTTAATTCCAAACTTCGATGAAAACATAGAGAAATGCAAGACTTGCATGTTAACCAAAATCACTAGAAGTTCTTTTCCTAATGTTGAAAGGGTCACCAAAATGCTTGAATTAATTCATAGTGATTTAGGTGACTTTTATAACACTTTTTCTTTTGGGGGAAAGAAATACTATCTCGCTTTCATTCATGAATTTCAAGGTATTGTCAAGTGCATTTATTACATGCTAAAAATGAAGCAATAGACAAGTTTATGATCTTTATGAATGATCTGAGTTGAATTGTGAAACATTCATTAATAGATTAAGATCAGATAAGGGCAGTGAATACTACGATCCAATTTTCTTCTAATCCACTGGTACAATACATGAGGTCACAACACCATACGCACTGCAACAAAATGGTATGGCCAAAAGGAAAAATCGAACTTGAAATGAAATAGTCAATATTATGCTTTCTAATTTCGATTTAGGCGAAGGCTTTTGGGTTGAAGCAATGTTTACATCGTGTGATATAGTAAATAGAGTTTCTAATAAAACAAGTTCTATTACCCCTTATGAGTTATGAAGTAAGAGGAAACCAAATTTGAGTTATTTCAGAGTTTGGGGTTGTAGGGTAATTGTAAGAATCCCTGAACGAAAGAAAAGAAAATTGGGAGAAAGAGAAATTGAGTGCATCTTTATCACCTATGATGAACATAGCAAAGCCTATAGGTCTATGGTCATTAAACGAAATGCTTCTATTATGTTGAACACTGTAATGGAATCAATTGATGTAATTTTTTAGGAAAATAGATTTTCTTTAATTCCCAATCCCAATGATCTTATTCCATGTGCGTTGTCTCCAAGTAATGGTTAAGAATAAGGAGACATAGTTAAAGTAAGAAGGACTCAGCGGATTAGAAAAGATAAATCCTTTGGATCGGATTCCTTTGTCTACCTAGTAGAAGGAACTAGTGATTCTAATGAAAATAAAATGCCCTATGTTTACAGCATTTACTCAGATACTAGCACTTTTAAAGAGGTTATGAAATCTCAAGATGCTCCTTTTTAAAAAGAAGTAGTCCAAGATGAATGGACTCAATAGTGGAAAATAATACTTCGGTCTTAGTAGATTTACCCCTTGGATGTAAACCTGTTCATTAAAATGGATCTTTAAAAGAAAAAGGAGACTAGATGGTACCATAGAAAGGTTTAAAGCCCGCTTGGTAATAAACGAGTTTTAACCAAATACATGGTATTGACTACTTTGAGACCTGTGCATCTGTAGCTAGAATTGTAACTATTAGAGTACTCATTGCTATTACTTAATTCTAAAGCTAGTGATTCAACCAATGGATGTAAAAACTTCATTCTTGAATGGTGAGTTAGATTGAAGAGGTGTATATGAAACAACCAGAATGTTTTCTGATTCCATATCATAAGATCCTTGTATGGTATAAAGGAAGCACCTAAGCAATGGCATTAAACTTTTGATAAAGAAGTGCTTTTATTTGGTTGTAGTATCAATGGATTTGACAAATGTATTTATTGTAAGTTTATGCAAGGAAAAGCTGTGATTAAATTTCTATATGTTGAAAACATGCTGATTTTTGGAAATGACTTAGAGGAAGTGGAGAAAACCAAAGGTTTTCTATCTTCTAAGTTCTCTATGAAAGACATAGGGGAGGCTGACTTAGAGAAAGTGAAGAAAACCAAAGGTTTTCTATCTTCTAAGTTCTCTATAAAAGACATAGGGGAGGCCAACGTTATACTTTGCATTAAGATCATTAGAGACAATGATGGTATTTACTTAACTCAATCTCATTACATTGAGAAAGTACTTAAAGGTTCATATATCAAGATTGCTCCTTGTAGCCACTCGTTTCAATCCAACTTATAAGTTGACTTGATACAATGGGAGACCTATTACACAACTTCAGGATGCAAAGGTGATAGGGTGCTTGATATATGCCATAATAAGCACAAAGCTGAATATTGCATTTGCCATTTGGAAATTAGGTTGATATACTAGTGATCCTAACAAGTTTTGTTGACATACAATACTTCGTGTTTTGAAATACCTTAAGAAAACTCAAGACTATGGCATTTTTTATTTAGGTTATCCTTCGGTCTTAAAAGAATACTCATACGTAAGTTGGGTAACTAATAGACAGGATTATGCCTTTGACATCAGGTTGGATATACTTTCTTAGTGGTGGAGTAGCATCTTGTGCAGCAAAGAAGCAAACATACATTACAAATTCCACCATGGCTGCTGAGTTTGTAGCCTTAGCTGCAACAAGCAAAGAGGTAGAATGCCTATAAAATTTGTTATTGGAAGTGCCATCATGGCCAAAACCAATGTCACAACTCTCCATCCGTTGTGATAGCAAATCAACACTAAGGCATATAGTCATGTATAAAATAGCAAACTAAGACACATTGGACTTAGACATGCCTATGTTCGTCAATTAATAAAGGATGGAGCAATCACTGTTGATTAAACAAGTGAGAATCTTACAGATCGTTTAACAAATGGCTTAGCAAAAGACTTGGTGTTGAGAACATCAAAGGGGATGGGACTTAAGTCCACATTTTTTTATCACTAATAATAAAGCCTCAACTTGATACTTGACATGATGTCAATTCTTAAGTTCAATGAGTAAAAACATTGTATAGTGATTGTTAGCACTAACATATTTCATCCCTAAGTTAAGGGAGCTTGTAAAACTATAATGTTATAAGAGGGTGGGTTATGCACTTAATAGACCTTGATGGAATGGCTTGTGTTATAGGAGTATGACTCTAAGGTTTACCTATGCAACTGTGATGTTTGGTCAATTCAAAGAGCTATGGGGCTTGGCCCGATGGACTCACGAATAGGGATGACATTGGGGCAGGTACGGGGCGGGTTGAGCCGTACCTTTACCCATACCCATTTTCGAAGATCGTACCCGTACCCATCGGGTATTAAAAAATAAAACCCATACCCATACCCATCGGGTTTGCAGATTTTACTCGGGTTCATATAGAAAATGAAAATTAATACCCATAGGAAACCCATATCCAAGTACAATATATGTTTTTGTCATTGTATGATTACAAAGTTGTGATATTTTAGGAATATATTATTTAGAAATGTGAAATCAAATACATTATTGACTAATTTTTTTATTAGAACGATTTAGATTAGACTTAAACCGGAAAAATATTAATCGAAAATAATTTTTTTTCTTATTATAAAAATAGGTACGGGTGGGGTACAGGTATGGGGCGGGTGAGGGCTATACCCATACCCGTACCCATACCCATACCCGTTTTCCAATACCTACCCCATGCCTATTTGAAACCCATTTTCACCACCCATTTGGGTTTTAAATGGGGTCGGTTTTGCGGGTTTCAAATGGGTACGGGGTTTATTACCCTCCCTACTCACGAAAGACATGGACATAGGGCTAGATAATTGTGTCAAAATGTTAAGTGTAAACTTTGATTTGTGTGTGCAATGTATCCAATTAATCAAAATGGATGTAGAGTTCAAACATTTTCCTACAGTACATTCAAATTAATTGAAGTTATGTTCACTAAGTGAAAGTTCAAATCGCAAGATAGTTTCATTAAGCATAAATCTTGAGGTTTTCTCAGACGTTATCGTGTATTTCTCTTCTTTCTTGAATGGTGGGGGATTATAAATTTGGAAAAGGCGTGGGATTGTTGAGAAATTTCAAGATAAAAAGAAAATTACCCTCCACTGGCTAACCGTAGGTGACACCACAGGTCATGGTGGGCACAATTGGGTGTTTGTGACTTGGTACTGATTTCTAATTTGGTTGAAAATGGGCAGTGCAGAGCAGTTTCTCTGATATCAGACCATGATCCCCTCCATAATCCATGATGAGCAGTTTTTCTGGTATTCTTATCTAGATTGATACCTTCTAAGCAAAGGGGTGTGTCTTTTCATGTATACCCATCCAAACTGGTCTCTTTATGTTAATAAGACATGTATACAAGGAAGAAAAATATGCATAAGTGACATAAAGAACCTTAATGAGTGACTGTAGCACCCTTTGATTGAACTTTGAGAAACCTCAAACATTACAATTGTTTTTAATATCTTATCCCTAAAATTATTTATGGTACAACAAATAAATCTTGAGGAAAGTGATTCTTTCGCTATTTATTGAATTATTCGATACTGCATTTAGCCTAATTTCCAACAGAAACTGTCAAGATCTGTAAGAAATAGTAAAAACACAGAAGAATTTAGTAAAGTTATAAAAAAAATTATAGAAGCCGTTTGAAGCTATCAATAAATTTATCCTATTTATGACCAAAAAAAAAAAGAATAAGAACAAAGCCTATATCATACTCCTAGAAATACAGTCTCTCACAAACTACGTTAGCACCACATGTTAAAAGTTGTCCATATGACAAATACACATTAGGAATACAACCTTAGTCCTCTAAAGGATGATCAATAATTTACTAGACACGAACTAAAAGACTATTATGATTCGGGGTTCCTTTCCGAATTTACTAATTTAGGCATGTTGTGATCAAATATTGAGCCTTTTTTTCAAAAAAAAATTAAAAAGAGAAGCAAATCGTTCGTCATTGTAGGGTTTTTCTCTCTCCTCGATGGACCCCCAGTTTTGCGTCGTGCGAGTTTTTTGTCCTCTACTTGGTAGGGCGGTGGTCGAGTGTTGGTTACATGTCCCTATAGACGAGGGCGAGGCAACCTATTTGTCATGGCTGATGGTGTCTAGTGCATCCCATATAACCAGTGCATCCACCGATTCTGAGATGCGAGTTTAGTGTTAGACCGGATTCCGTGTGAGGCTAGGTAGGGTAAACGATGGCGGAGGGTATTAAAGAAGCATGGAGTCATTTGAGCTTGATGGAGGAGCAAGCCGTGTGGCGGTTTTCGAGGAAGATACCCCTGAGGAAAAGGCAAAAGAGATTGCAGTGAACCTAGTGGGGAAATTGATGATGGAGGGGAGCATCAACTCCCTAGTTATGAAGAATGTCCTCAAAAACATATGGAAGCCAACTAAATGAGTGGTGATACACGACTTAGCAGGCAACCTTTTTGTGATCCAATTCTTCTCCGCAAAGGATAGATAGTTCCTTCTCAATGAAGGACCCTGGGCCTTTGATAGAAAACTGCTACTGTTAAGGGAATGGATTGGTTTGGAACAACCCTCAGAGATCGAATTCCATACGGCAAGCTTTTGTGTCAAGGCATATGATGTCCCAGGAGTATGACAAACAAAAGCTTTTACGGAATTTTTAGGTGCACAGATCGGTACATTCATAGACTACGAAGATACGAGCATGTTTGGGGTGGACAAATCTCTATGTTTTAGAGTTGACATGGATGTCTGTAGAGCCCTTCGTCGTGGAGTGAACGTCATGATAGCAGGTACCTAAATGGATACGTTTGAAGTATGTTAAATTACCAGATTTTTGCTATGGGTGTGGTCGGTGGGTCATCTGCTCAAAGCTTGTGATACTATCAAGGATGGAACTGATGAAACCTGTCTGCAATATGGAGCGTGGTTGCGTGCATCTCCTTTGAAGTCACGACGCTGAAATGCAGACTTAGAACTTCAGGATGAGAGGAATCTGTTTTTGGCATTAAGGGGAAAGGGGGAAAATACCATTAAGAAAAAGTTGCCTTTTGATAGAGGCATGGCTCCATAACCACCTATAGCAGTACATATGGCTATTGATGAAAATGTTATTGTTAAACCTGCGAATGAGGTATTGAAATGTAAGAAATTGGAGGAGGGAGATGCCTGTATTGTGACCGAGAGCCAATGAGGGGCCCAACTGGGGATAGGCTCACAAGTGCGATTGAACCAATCCGCGGAGGCTGCTCTGCAGCCCTGCTAGGCCCCATGAGCATCTTATGTTACAAATGCTAGGGTCTCGGTGAACCCCAGGCAGTGTATAATCTTTGTAGCCTTGTGCGGAGACGATCACCGAAATTAGTCTTTCTTGCAGAAACCAAAAAACTAGGTAAAGAGATGTTACCAATTGTAAGACAGATGGGAGATTATGATGGCATCTTTGAGGATTGTATGGGTAGATCTGGAGGGTTGGCTATGCTTTGGCATAAATTAGTTAAGGTCACTTTTTTATCCAAGTCATTCCACCACATTGATGTCCAAGTGAATCATGTTGGGCTGGAAGGGGCATGGAGATTCATTGGTGTGTATGGGTGGCTGGAGAGTGGGTTAAAGCTACGCACACGCGAAATGATCAAAGACTTGGCATTGCAATCCTCTTTGTCGTGGCTGATAGGGGGATCTGAATGAAATCTTTTACAACTATGAGAATAAAGGTGGCAGTGTCAAGAGTCAGTCTATGTTAGATTACTTCTGTGAAACCTTTGAGCCATATGGACTATTTGATTTAGGCTTAACTGGATATGAATTTACATGGGAAAACAGGAGGGGAGAAGAGGAGATAATCGAGGAGCAGCTGGACTGGTTTTGTTCCAATGTGGAGTGGTCCAATATGTTCCCAGAGGCGGAAGTTCTTCACCTAGATGAATGGTACTAAGATCATTTACCCATTTTGTTAAAACTCCTAAAGAAGGTGGGTGCATGAAGCCGAGGGGGGGGACGGTTTAAGGTCGAGAATATGTGGATTTATGATGCAAACTGCCGACGTACGATAGAAGAAGCCTGGGAAACCACTACCCATGCGAATGCATGGGCCAATTTGGAGAGAAAAGTCTCTTCTGCATCTAGGGCATTACTCAATTGGAATGACGTAGCTTTTGGTGATGTGACAACAAATATCCGCAGGATTGAGACGAAATTGAAGCATGAGAAGGACATCCAAGCTAGACGTATTCTTCTAAAGGAGTTAGGGGAATGGTGTAGGAAGGAAGAAATCATGTAGGCTCAATGGGCAAAACCAATTTTCTTAAATTTGAAGACTCTAACTCTCGATGGTTTCATGCCCGGGCTACCGTGAGGATAGCTACAAATGCTATGACCAAGTTGGGGAGAGCTGATGGGTCCTTGAAGGAGGCTGAAAGCGAGATGGAGCAAATAATCACATATGATTTTGGTACTCTTTTCTCTTGCGAAGGAGTACATGACATGGACCAAGTTCTACAATATGTACCGACGAGAATCACCCAGGCTATGAATGATAATATATGTGCACCCTACAGAGAAACTGAGGTATGGAAAGCGTTATAGATGATACATCCTCGTAAGGCTCTCGGACCAGATGGCCTTAACCCTTTTTTTCTTTCAACAATATTGGGATATTATGGGCAGAAAAGTACAACGAATTATGCTAACAGTTTTGAATGAAGATCCCATGCCAAATCAATTGAATCTTACCGATGTGGTGCTAATCCCTAAAATAGCGCAACCAACCAATCTGGCCAACTTCAGACTGTCATTTATAAGTTGACTAAGGTAATCACGAATTGACTGAAAGGGATTCTGCCTATAATTATCTCTGAAACTCATAGCGCTTTACTGATAATATACTAGTTTTGTATGAAATCTTCCATTCTATGTTTAACTAAAATTCTCGTAATGGATCAATGGCTATGAAAATGGACATGGTGAAGGCGTATGATACAGGTGAATGGCCTTTACTACGTGAAGTTATGCTCAAGATGGGGTTCTGTACTCAATGGGTGAACCTTGTGATGAATTGTGTAGAGACTGTAACATTCTCCTTCATGATAAATGGAGTTCCAATGGGGCGTGTTGTACCTCCCAGGGGTCTCTGTTAGGGCGATCCCATCTCCCCTTATCTATTCTTGTTTGTTACAAAAGGCCTGACTGGACTTTTGACACAAGCCGACATCACAGGTACCATTTAGGGTCATTGGATTTGTCGAGGAGCTCCGGCTGTATCACACCTTCTCTTTGCATATGACTATCTTTTTTTGTAAGGTGATGGTTATCCAAGCAATCTCTCTAGTTGAACTATTGAATGCTTATAGACAAGCTTCAGGGCAAACGGTTAATCTCCACAAGTCCAGTGTGATGTTTGCAAAAGGGATCCTGACTCATCATCGGGAGGAAATATTGCTCACATTGGACATGAGGGAGGTTCTAGCACAGGAGAAGTATCTAGGGCTCTCCACATACATAGGAAAGTCTCGCCAAAAGGCGTTCCTTTTCTTAAAGGACAAGATCAGTAGACGGCTCTCTAGCTGGATGGACAGATTGATCTCATGGGCAGGAAGGGAGGTGCTAATAAAGGTTGTGACCTAGGCTATTCCTACATATGCCATGAGTGTGTTCAAACTGCCTAAAAACTTGTGCCAAGCCATCCAGTCCATTATCAACTAGTTTTGGTTTAGTCATAACCCAAATAAAAGGAAGATTCACTGGGTTAAGTCAAATCGTTTATGTGACATGAAGATTGATGGAGGGCAGGGCTTTCGTGACTTCAAGACCTTCAATGATGCCATGCTGGCCAAACAATGTTGGCGACTTATAAACGACGAATAAACTTTAGCCCACTGGTTATTAAGAGCTCGGTACTTTCCAAGTGGTGACCTTCTACGGGCAACTTTAGGGTATATACCGAGCTTCACATGGTGAAGCATATGGGGAGCAAGGGAGATTATACTCTGAGGCTCTCGATGGCTAGTGGGTAATGAGGAAAGGTTGGATGTATGGAATGATCGCTGGATCCCTTGCCTAGTCCTCATTAAACCAATCCGCCCTGCGCATATTATTGGGTAGGACTTGAAGCTTGTCGACTTGATGGATAAAGATGCAGGCAATTGACGGCAAAGCTTGGAGACAAAATTACTCCTACCGTGTGACGTGGATGTAATTCTAATCATCCCCTTATGTCAATCATGGCCTAAGGATAAGCTCATTTGGCACTACACATCCAATGGTGAGTTCTCGGTAAAGTCAGCATATTATGTTGCTCGATCCTTTGTGGACTCACAGTGGGCGTCGACCAGTGCCACACAGGATAACTCGATTTGGAAGATTATTTGGCGACTTAATGTCCCTCCGCATATCAAGTCGTTTGGGTGGAAGGTGAATGTCCAAGCCTTAACGACGAAAGCCAACCTAGCTAAGAAAATGCTATATGTTGATATGAACTGTGAGATTTGTGGACACTAGATGATAAGTGCTCAATGTGTATATCGTTTAGGGCTATTTTGTCTCATTTTTAAGAGAATATTGCGCTTATTGTTGTTATTTACACTTATATTCTATATTTATGCTTGGGTATAGCTGTTTGATGTATTTTGCAGGATTTTTAGCCTTTTTACCTAGCATTTTCCCTTTAATAGCTGTATATTGACCTCCCCAACAGTCATCTATGTTATGCCACGATCGTAGAGTAAAGAATGAGCCAAAACCCGATTCTAGCGCAGGCCACGGTCAGACTGTGGTGGATGCCACGAACCGTGGTGAGCCTGTAACTATTACCTCTTCATTTTCCCTTGGCTGTCTGGATGAGATTGACTGAGCCCCTCTACAAAAGGCGACATTCTGCAGCATGTAGAGAGCATCCAAAATCATTCCAAGGAAGCAAAAGTGTAGAGTAGCATAGATTAGGCTCTTTCTTAAACTTTATGGTTTTTAGTTTGGTTATTATATTGGTATGAGCCTTGTGTAAGAGTTTGTTCTTGAGGCAGTTCTAAAGCCCTTGGTTGAAGGCCATTTCAATCAATCCCCTTTTCGCTCAGATTTTGTCAATCATTGGTTAGTTTGTTAATTTTTTATCATGTCTGAGTAGTTTTCTTTAGTCTACGGATTTAGTAGTTTGTGGAAGTGTTGCTGGATCATGTTTTAATCTATATAATTCTGCTTATTTTCATGATTTGTTTGATTTTGTTCTGTCAAGTGTTTAGATTGTGGTGAGTTGATTTTTGGCCGAAATTTGCTTGCACACTTGAAACAAACAAACGAAAAATTGAAAGGTGACATTTGATTGTTAGACTGCTTGATTAGACCTAACGTAACTTCGTCTCGAAAGAGAGATTTGTATGTTATGAGGGCTAGTAAGTAATCGAAGACATTTAACTTGAATTAAGGCAAACTAGTTTGGAAGAACTTTTGCTTAGTTTTGGCAAATTTAGCTGATTTCGAAAGAATAGACTAAGTCTTTTTGGGCAGAGATTAGAATTCCTCAAATTTAACCAATTAGAAGAAAGCATATGCTCATTATTTTTTGATCCAATTTCCTTTCACAACTATGAGAAATTCCTAGACATTTTTTCCTTATTGATCTAGAAAATTTTATTTGCAATTGTTAAATCGAATCCATTTGAACCAAAATTTTACTTAGCACATTCTGATAGGGAAGACTCAGTAAGTTACAATTAGTCCCTGAGGAACGATATCTTTTATCTATACTAGGACTATCAGTGCGCTTGCCGGCGTCCAATCAAGTTTTTGGTGCCATTGCCAGGGACTAAAAACTGTTAACTATTGAGTTAGTCTTACGAAAATGACCAAGCATTTTATTTGTTTTTTTGTTGTTATTTTTTTTTTTCTTTCTTTGCTAGTTTAAATTGCGCTGATAGTGTTGGAGAAAGTTCTTGCAGGAATTTTTCCTAGTTTATGCGAAGTCCAATCTTGTATGGACCCGATCCAGAGATTGAAAGGACTTTTAGCTTAAGGAGGAAAAAGCAAAGGATTGAAGAGCAAAGACATGAGGCAAGAAGGAATTCAAACATGGCCGATGGTGACCAAAGAAGTACTCTTCGTGATTTTGTCACCCCAGGAGTCCAGGGGATCGCCTCAAGCATCGCTCGCCCTGCTGTCGATGCCAACAACTTCGAGCTGAAACTGACACTCATTTCCATGGTGCAACAATCTCAGTTCAGCGAAACTCCCTTACATGACCTAAATTTACACCTCTCGGTATTTTTAGAGGTGTGTGACACGCTGAAATTAAATGGAGTCTCTAGTGATGCGATTCGGCTGCGCTTATTCCCTTTCTCATTGAGGGATAAAGCGAAGGCTTGGTTGCACTCTGTGCTGACTGGATGCATAACTACCTAGGATGAGGCGACGAGCTTTCCTCGCCAAGTTCTTCCCTCCAAGAAAATCAGCGATCCTAAGGAATCAGATCACCAACTTTCTGCAAAGAGATGATGAGACGCTTTATGAAGCTTGGGAGCATTTTAAGGACTTGCTACGTTTGTGCCCCCATCATGGTCTTCGGCGTTGGATGGTAATCCAAGCCTTTTATAATGATGTGACCCAATCTGTGAGGTCCACTATTGATGCAGTGGCAGGAGGAATTCTAATGAGCAAGACTGAGGATGAAGCCTATAATCTGATCGAGGAGATGGCGCTTAACAACTTCTAATGGTCCACTGAACGAACGCAGTCTAAGTAGGTTAGAGGTAAGCATGAAGTTGATGCAATTACTTTACTTTCTGCTAAAGTAGATGGAATGGCTCAAAGACTAGACCAAATGAATGTTAATGCTGTGAATTCTAGTGCCCCTTCCTCTTGTGAAATTTGTGGTTCAATTGAGAATATATCTCTGAATTATCAAGTTGGGAGTCCTTTTTTCTAGGACCCTAATGAAGTTAATTATGTTTAGAATTTCATCCTGAGACCGACTAATGACCATTAGTCTAATCCCTATAATCCGAGTTGGAAGAATCATCCAAAATTTTCTTATAGGTCGAATCTAAACACTATGAACATGCCCCCTATGAATGCTAGAATACCCCTGGTTTTCAAAGACCCCTATTTGCTTCCCAAATGCCCTCAAAGTCTAATTGGAAGTATTGATGGAAAACATGCTTATGGCATAACAAAAACAGGATGAGTATATTAAGCAATTAGCCTTAAAGGTTGATGTGCTTACAACTCACAATAGGATGTTAGAAGCCCAAATTGCCCAAAACTCTAGTTGCTCATCTACTCCCCCAGATAGACTTCTGAGCAAACCTGAACCTAACCCTCAAGAGCACTATAACTATGTTACCATGAAGGATGAAGAGGACTTAACCGACTCTGAGGAAGTATCAATGGAAGAGGATAGGGAGATAACTATGGCTGGTAGTAAGGAGAGAAACAATGGTGGGAAGACTACCACTTTCAAAGAGAATGACACTGTTAAGGTCCCAACCATTTTTTCCCCCTAAGCTCCTTGACTCAGGAAGTTTTTCTATTCCTTGCATTGTAGGAAAGGTAGAAATTGAGAGAGGTCTATGTGATCTTGGTGCAAGTGTCAGTATAATGCCTTATTCTTTGTTTCACAAGCTGCTCCT
This sequence comes from Selenicereus undatus, assembly GCA_017589665.1. Taxonomy (NCBI): domain Eukaryota; kingdom Viridiplantae; phylum Streptophyta; class Magnoliopsida; order Caryophyllales; family Cactaceae; genus Selenicereus; species Selenicereus undatus. Next base: position 11,359,605 of record JACYFF010002017.1, on the reverse strand, counting down.
AGGACCATTACTAGCCGCACCCTTTTCTCTACAGTTGGTTGATGGTTCTATGATGCATCCTATAGGCAAGTTGGACAATGTGCCAGTCAATATAGGAGATATAGGTGTTAGAGGACTTCATTATAGTTCATATGCTTGAAACTAACGATGTCTAAATTATCCTAGGTCGACCCATTTTGGCAACAACTGGTTGCCACATTGATGTGAGGGTCAGGTATCTTTTGAGTTGGAAAGGCGATTTGCTGTGTTTAGTCATAGGAAGAAGGACATATTTTCTCCTTATTCTTCTATATTGGATGCATTACCCTTTCCCCTGAGATTGACATGGATGATGTATGGAATTGTGAAGATCCTACTGATTCTGACTGGATTTCATATGAGGACCCCAACCAAGGGTATGTTAAGGTGGAGTTCACTACTCCTATACCACCTAACAAGCTCAAGGTTGAGGCCCCTGTTTCTAATGAATCTTTAATGAGTGATTACTACAGGTTTGCATAAAATTTTCTCGCTATGCCCCTTGTGGAAGGTTTTGATGCCGATTTGATGTAGGAGTTGAAGAAGTTGATGATAGCCTGTCTGATGGGCCACAAGAGCGATCTGTTTTCTATGCAGACGGTGCGTTATGGCACCAAGTTATGAAGACGAAGGACCTACAGCCAGAACTTTTGCAGTGGTACCTTTAACTGAATAAGTTTGATTTTGTAGTCCGGGATAAAGCCAATGTCCATACACCATCTGATCCGGACCAAACCTAGAACAAGCATCAAGCTCTTGACCTTAAAAGAGCGCTTCTTGGGAGACAACCCAAGCTTTCTTTCCTTTTCCCTTTTTCTAGTTTTAATTTTTATTAATTTTTGTAGTTATATATTTGAAAAAGATAAATAAATAAATAAATAAAGAGAAAAAAATATATATATGAATAAAATGTTGGCACCATGGTCAGTACCCTAGAAATATGGCCGTAGAGTACCAACTCATAAAAAAAAAATCAGATGCTAGTAGACACTACGGACAGACCGCGATGGTCTTCTACGGGTCACGGTCTAGTTTTTTTATTGCGGTGCCTTTTCCCTTTCCCCCTATCTTCTTCAACCTCTCGATACGCTCTCTCTCTCTACCGCTATTTTCTCTCTCTAAACTCTATAACCAAATCTCTCTAATCTCCCCTCATTTCTTCATCATTTCTAATCATTTTCGCACCAAATTCTTTCCTTTCACTCATCTTCCTTTTTTCTTCTTAAAATCCATCTCTTTCTTCTTTTTCTCAAATTCATCTCACCTTCACTAATCCACCATGCTCATCCTTTTCTCTCTCTTATTTTTCATTTTTTTTAAAAATTGCTTTAATTTTCGAGGTTGTAGTTCTTATTTTTGGTTTTAGTTTTGTTTTTGCTTCAAGTTTGCACCAATGACACCAAACAAAGAGACCAAGGAGCACCAAGGAGGTTGGTTCTTTAAGTCAAGCACCACCCCAACCTCAACGGGCATCCCCAACATCAACTAATACGCGTGCTATAGGTAACATTCCTCAACCCTTGGTTTGATGCACCCTGATCATGTTGCTAGATATAATTGCTTGAATGAACGTATGGTAGTAGCAACTAGATATTATGATGAGGATTTGTTAACCCGATTGGGAATTTTGGATGATATTCGTTGGTTGTTTGGTAGAGGTAGTATGGGCCACTTTTTAGAAATCGAAAGGCATACATATAGGGACCTGACCCTAAAATTCCTTAGTACACTCCATGTTGAGGTCACTAGAGCACCTCAATGTCAAGTCAGATATATATCGTTTTATTTACAGGGACAATTGTATGAACTGAACTTAGTTACCTTCAATAGTATTTTTGGTTTTCCCCCTGACATGGACATATCGCACCGTCAAGTCCCCCGCGAATTCAACCTGAACACATTTTGGGGTGAACTTTCGGCGAGTGTTAGGTACAGTGCCAGTTCATCAAAATGTACGCATATTAGAAACCCCTACATTAGAGTAGCTAAGCTTATTTTGGTTTGTTCTTTGTTTGCTCGGGACGATAGTCTAAATGTCATGAGACTTTATGAGTTGTACTTTCTGTCCTATATGCTTGATGGTGACCAACTTGACCGAGGTTCATTCTTAGCTAGGCAATTACATAATGCTGTTGTTAGCACTAAAGGTAGAATAGTTATTGACGGGATAATAACTACTATTGTTAGATTCCTTGGTATTGAGCTCAATCCTAATGATAGAGTTTTCGGGTCCTAGCGGCTTAATCAAGCTGCTTTTGAGATTATAAACTTCTGTAAGGTTGAGGCTGGCCGCTTGTGTTGGATTTACCTCGGGGACCGGCTGTTGCCGCTTCCCAATGTTGATCGCACAACCCTTTGTCACCAAGGTAACTTTTATTGGGTTCCTGGTGATGAAGAGGTTTTTCGACCCGCACCTCACAACCCTTCGATCTAGTCAAGCAGGACCTAGTTCTTCTTCTCAACTACCCCCACCTGACTATTTTGACATCCAAGACACCCCTAGATCCATTCAAGAGGAGCAAGTTTCCCTCCAAGAGTTTGTTGCTCTTGAGAGTGCCGCTCTTCGGGACTTTGTCCAAGAGCTCCACGATGATCTTTGTGGATTGCTTGCTTCCCAGACCCAATATTTCCAAGACTAAGGGGATGTGTAGAGACCTGAAAAGATTGGCATATCTCCTATGGCCAACCACGTCCTCCTCTACCTCCTCCTTTCTGACCTTATTTTCTGCTACTCCCCTGCCCTTGTTATTATTATGTGCCCTCATTGAGGGCAATGTGTGATTCAAGCATGGGGGAGTTAGTTACTATATTTGGCATTTGATGCGTGTTTTTGTTTGGTGTGTTTTTGGTTTGTATATGTTTTTAGTGATAGTTTTTGATTATTTTTTGTTGTTTTAGTTTTATTTAGTGGTGCATTTCGTTTTCTTCTGGGTTGCATTTTAGTTTCTTTCTTTTATTAGTTTCTTTTGTATTTTAGTTTGCATTGTTTGTTGGAGCATGCATATAGAAAAGAAAAAAAACATAAAAAACAAATAAAGAAAGAAAACAAATCCTCCGATGATGATCTCTATAGATTTGGTAGCTTTCTTTGGTTTAATTTGATCCTTTGATTCACCCAAATTGTGCATAAAATGTTTCCGAATCAGTTTTTGAAATGAATTCCATGTTTTGATCACATGTTGGATGCCAATTGATTTTCCCCATGAGTCTTTACAAGATTTTGGCATGTGTTTACTAGTGAGCTAGTTTTGACCCGGGTAGAAGTCCCGTGAGACTTTGAGCCTTTAGAGACTGTATATCATTATTGGTCTTATATGCTTTTCATGTATGACTCTTTCTTGACGTCATTTCTCTAGAACTTGCTTTGATTCTCGTTCAAGATCACATTATGCACATGCATTTAGGTAGTATGATTGAGGCATTTTTCTTTCTTTGATATGTTTAAACCCCATGGCCAAATAACCACCCTGATTATGTATTGTATCCCTTGTTAGCTCCTTTGAGCCTGTATCCGTTTTTCTTGATTTAAACCTACTATTATAATCCATGGCCAAATATTGGTTTTACCTTTAAGCCAAGGCTAGAGGAGCGTTCTATTCTTTTGTATCAAGTTTGATAGGGCGTTAGTAAGATGGAATGATATCTTGTGGTGAATTTTGGTTGTTTGGTGCAGGGTTGTGAGATGCTGACTAATCCCTTGTTTTATTGTACAAAATTTAGAGAAGAGTTGGAATTTAAAGTTCATTATAGATTTGTCCCTTGTCTACCCTTCTGAAAGAAATGAAAAAAAAATAAGTGCTTAAGATAAAACCACAAAAGAAGGGGAAAAAAAAGAAGAATAGAAATGAAAGAAAAAAATGAAAAATGAAGAAAAAGAAGGAAAAAAAATCGAAGAAAGCGGTTAGCCTAGTTGGGAATGCAAGTTATTTGAGACTTTTGACTCTCTCTCTTCATTTGGGGATTTATTTTGGATTGATAAGGTTTAAGAAGGATGTTGTTTGATGCATTGGAATTGTTTAGCTCTTAGTCTTTGACTTCTAGCTCCTCATTTCAAAAAACATTTGTTCCCTTCTTACCTTGACCCTTAGCCCCGTTACAACCCTATTAAAGTCCTCACGATTGTCTAATGTGTTTGCATTTTTAGTGATGGCGAACTTGAGAATCTTGTCAAGCTTATGGTAGATCAGCGTCTAAGGTTGAGATTTGAGATAACCTTCATAAATGCATACATTTCAAACACATGAGTGCTAAGTGCCTCATAACTATAGTGAGGTTCAACTGGCCTTACTAGTTTTGCTTGTTCCATTTGTTGAATGATTGTATTTGATAATTTGGGAGAGAATGCTTTCAACTTTGACATTTTGGTCTATTGAAAATCTTCGAAAATTTAATTCCCTACCTTTTTGTTAATGACTGTTTGTATCTTTTTGGGCTATCTTTTGATCAGCTTTGCCATTTGAATGTTACCTAAATCTATCCTGAGGAGGCTATGTATTCTTTTGATGTTTGCGGTGCTTGAGGACAAGCAACAGTTTAAGTATGTTGAAGTTTCATAAGTGCTCAATCTGTATATCATTTTATGGCTACTTTTTGTCATTTCTAGGAGAACATTGCACTTCTTGTCGTTAGTTACACTCATATTCTCGATTTATGCTTGGGTATAGTTGTTTGATGTGTTTTGCACGATTTTTAGTCTTTTTACCCAACATTTTCCCTTCAACGGCTATATTTTGACCTCCCTCACGGTCATGCATGTTATACCACTACCGTAAACCAAAGAATGAGCAAAAACTCAGTTCCAGCGCAGACCATGGTCGGACCGTGGTGAGCCTGTAACTGTTGCCTCTTCATTTTTCCTCGGTTGTGTAGTTGAGATTGACAGGACCCCTCTATAAAAACCGACGTTCTGCAGCATGTAGAGAGCATCCAAAATCATTCCATGCAAAGCAAAAGTGTAGAGTAGCATAGATTAGTTTCTTTCTTAAATTTTGTAGTTTTTCGTTTGGTTATTGTACTGGTGTGAGTCTTGAGTGTGAGAGTTTGTTCTTGAGGCAATTCTGAAGCCTTGGTTGAAGGCCATTTTAGTCAATCTCATTTTCACTCTAAATTCGTCAATCATTGGTTAGTTTGTTAATCTTTTATCATGTCTGAGAAGTTTTCTTTAATCTATGGATTTAGTAGTTTGTGGAAGTGTTGTTGGATCATGTTTTAATCTGTACAATTGTGCTTATTTTCATAATTGGTTTGATTTCGTTCTGTCAAGTATTTGGATTACTATCAGTTGATTTTTGGCAGAAATTTGCTCGCACACTTGAAACAAACGAATGAAAAACTGAAAGGTGATATTTGGTTGTTGGATTGCTTGATTAGACCTAACATAACTTCGTCTCAAAAGAGATATTTGTATGTTAGGAGGGCTAGCAAGTAGTCGAAGACATTCAACTTGAATTAAAGCAAATTAGTTTGAAAAAACGACTTTTGCTTAGTTTAGGCAAATCTAGTTGATTTGAAAGAGTAGATTGAGTTTTTTTTAAAGAGATTACAATTCCTCAAATTTAACCAATTAGAAGAAAGCACAAGTTCATTATTTTTGATCCAATTTTCTTTCACAACTATGAGAAATTGCTAGACGTTTTTTCCTTATTGCTTTAGACAAGTTTATTTGCTATTGTTAAATCGAATCCACTTGAACCAGAATTTTACTTAGCACATTCCGATAGGCAAGACTCAGTAAGTTACAATTACTCCCTAAGGAACGATATCCTTTATCTATACTACGATTATCTGTGCGCTTGCGGTAGTCCAATCACTAGAAGAGTCGGACATGCATGCTTTCTTCTTATGCCCGTTAGCTGAGGAGATTTGGGCAGGGAGTGAGTTTGAGGAAGGGCTCTGGCAGACGAGGGTGTCTTCTGCTATTGATATGATAGGACGGGCGGCAAAGGTCCTGTAAGAGGACAGACTGGGGGAGTTTGTGTCAGTGATGTGGGAGTGTTGGAACTCTCAGAATCAATTTATCTTTGGGCAAAAAGAAGGGAAGAGGGCGGGACTTGCCCAAAGAGCAGTGCAATATGTACATACTTTCCAAGCTTTGAAGGAAGACGCAGGGCCGTCGGCATTGAGGGGGGAAATTCAGTTCTGGCGACCACCGGATCCAGGCTTGTTGAAGATCAATTTTGATGCTGAGAAGGTGGCTGGTGAATGGCGGGGATGGGGTTTTATTCTTAGGGATTACCTTGGCGATATCATACTAGCAGGGGTGGACCAAAATCATGACTTCCAGGGGGCGGAAATTGAAGAGGCTGGAGCATGTCTGTTTGCATTGATCAGGAAGGCGTTGGCTCATGGAATAGGGAGACTGGTGGTTGAAGGCGACGCTAAGAACCTTATCTGCAAACTTCAGCGTGGAGAGAGGCCGAATACCGTATTAGGTTTTTTCATCTCAGATATCCTTAATTTAGCTAGTTCCTTTGAGTTTATTTCTTGGAGTTTTGTTAAAAGGGGAGGGAATGGGGTAGCACATGCGTTAGCCCATTACCAACCTGTTGTTTTCCACAAGAGGGTGTGGGGTGCTGAGGTGCCAGAACTGGTTAAGGATTTGGCATCAAAAGACATGTGTACATTCATTGATAATCAATTACACTAGCCCCTCACCCGTTTGATGATAAAAAGAAAATCGGTCGTCGTTGTTGTTTTTAGTCTGGTGAAAGAAATTTTAATGGCGGTCAGTTGCTGCCACTTCTTTCTCATCGTACGCTCTCAAGCTTGAGGAGTTCAAAGTCAGACTATTGGCACTGTCAGCGGTCATCTCTTCAGTTACTCCATCCTTCATTGACTACGATAATCAACAAATTATAGCTGCTAGGCGCTCCTCTCTATAAAATAGTATGACACTTCCCTCCTCCACTCACAAAAATCACAACATTCCTCTGTCTCTCTCTCTCTCTCTCGCCCCCTTACCTGTGTTGCTTCATAGCTTAAATAACTCCACCTCGGAGCTATAAATTCATCACGCATTGTGCATCATACTCATTACTGTGTTGGCCTCTGTGTACATGTTGGAGACGGGGGAAAAGACGTCAAATTTAGCTCCAAACAACAAAGTAGGCACTGTTAATCTTGCCTTATAGCAGAGCGAGAGTCTTCTGGGCTTGTTTGAAAATTTTCTGGGTAATATCATATTCGATAGTCTTTCTGTGTTTCAGCTCATTCTAAGCTACAAATTTACCAACTTTTTGGTCCACGGCCAAGTGGGCAAAGCTTATTCTAAGTTCAAAAGGCAATAAAAAACAATTCTGGGTTTGGTTCAAAATTTTCTGTGTACCATTAGATTCAAGGGGATTTGCATATAATGGATACAAATGCAGCAGAGATGTATCGGGTGGCAAGTGCACGTTTAGGGGGGAGCATGTTATGAAATATTTAGCAAATATTGTATACTATTGCTTTCCTAAATATTGTAAAATATTTAGTAAATATTGTAAAATATTTAGCAAATATTGTATATTATTGCTTTCCTAATTCTTTCCTAACTAATATTTAGGAGACTTGCTTAGCAAGAAGTAGAGGGACTCGGCTAGGGTTTTGAGGGCCAGGCTTTTGTATATTAACATAATGTAATTGTGATTGATGAAATACAGAAAACAATTCCTCCTCTTTCTCTGATTTTTTCATGGTATCAGAGCATAGGTTGAAAACCTTAAAAAAAAATGTGAGAAAGAGAGAAGAACGTAGCCGTGGGAGATGATGGAAAGAAACCTCCTTTTGTCATCGACATTCAATCCCCCTATTATTTGCATCCTTCAGATTCACCTGGAGCAACTATAACTGCTATCAAGTTCGACGGTAGAAACTATGAATTGTGACAATAGGATGTACAGACGGCCTTAATAGCCAAAAATAAACTCATCTTTATTGATGGCACTATAACAGAACCAACAGACAAAAAATCTCCCGAAGCTCAAGCATGGGCAATAGTTAATTCAATGATCACATCTTGGATCATGAATGTGATTGATCCAAGACTCCGCACAAGTTTTGCTTACGTTAAGTCAGCCCAGACTTTGTTGGAAAATATTCGCAAGAGGTACTTGGTGCCGAATGTGCCGAAAATACATCAACTAAAATCTCAAATTGCATCTTGTAAGCAAGAAAAACAAGAAGTAGTTGAATTTTTCAATAGACTTGTGGGACTTTGGAATGAACTTGGGAACTATGTTAAAATTCCCAATTGCAACTGTGAGGTTGCTGAGAAAATTGCGAAGTTCATGGAAGAGGATAAATCTCATCAGTTTCTTATGGGGCTTGATGATGAAGCATTCTTGACAGTGCGAAGCCAAATCTTAGCCTTGGAGTCTCTTCCCTCCTGGGACAAGATTTTTAATATGGTGCAGCAGGAGGAGAATCATCGACGCATCATGACTGGGCGCGACACCAAACAGGAATCCATGGTTGCCTTTACAGTGTCCCATCAACCGAAATACTCCAGCTCTCAAGAAAAACCCACATGTAAACATTGTGGGAAGTATGGACATAATGAAAGTGCATGTTTTGAGCTGATCGGTTATCCTCCGGGTTGGAACGTTAAAGGGGGACGAGGTGGTCGAGGATGGGGACGCAACGGAAGAGGAGGTGGCCGCGGAAACGCAGGACGAGGTCGTGGCAGTTATAGTGGAGGTGGAAGAGAGACTGTCAATACAGTCCAGCCTTATGCCAAGAGCCCGCAAGAAGAACACAGCGGCAGAGGAACAGAATTTACCGCTGAGCAGGTACAAAGGCTTTGGAGTCTCATTGAGACTTCAAATTCGAATCTTGACAAGCTCTCAGGTAATAATGCTTGGCTTCTTTATAGTGGAGCTTCATGTCACATGACAAGGAATAAAGATTTGTTGCACAATATTTATGAAATTGAATCCATCCCTGTTGACTTGCCTAATGGAACGCAAGCTTTGGCCACAAAAAGCGGAATGGTTTGTCTAAATTCCAAGATAACTCTACGAGATGAGCTATATGTACCTGAGTTACGATGTAGTCTAATATCTATAGCGCAATTGATTGAAGATATTTATTGCACTGTGACATTCACTCATAAACGTTGTGTGACACAGGACCTTACTACGAGGAACCTGATAGGAGTGGCTGAGCTGAAAAAGGGGGTATATTTCTACAAGGGTGAAGCGACAGATGGAGTTCAGGCTAACAAGGTTACAACTTTTGAGCTTCGGCACCGTCGTCTCGGTCATCCCTCGCATGAAGTCTTATCTTATTTTACTAGTAATATTCAGGATAGTAGTAAGGATGATTTTTGTGATGTGTGTCTTGGGGCAAAACAAAGTCGTGTCTCTTTTGCAGTTAGTGAAAATAAAGCTATGAATCGCTTTGATTTAATTCATTGTGATATTTGGGGTGCATATCATACAAAGTCGCTTTGTGGAGCACAATATTTTCTTACTATTGTAGATGATGCTACTAGGGGTGTTTGGGTCTATCTAATGAAAGAAAAGAGTGAGGCCTCCCAACTTGTGAAGGACTTTTGTGCCATGGTTAACACCCAATTTGAGACCAAAGTTAAGATAATTAGGAGTGACAATGGAAGTGAATTCATATCGGGTCCTATGAAAAAGTTTTATGTTGAAAAAGGAATTTTGCACCAAACTAGTTGTGTTGACACACCGCAACAGAATGGTAGGGTAGAAAGAAAACATAGACACATCCTGAATGTTGCTAGAGCCCTACGATTTCAAGCTAGCCTACCTATTGAATTTTGGGGAGTTTGTGTGCTTGCAGCTGCATACTTAATAAATAGGACTCCCTTATCTCTTTTAAAGGGCAAGACTCCGTATGAGATTTTATTTGGGACAAAACCATGTTATGAACATATAAAAGTTTTTGGGTGTCTATGTTACGCTCACAACTATCAAAGAAAAAAGGACAAGTTTGTCCCTCGAGGAAGAAAGTGCACATTCATTGGATATCCTTATGGTAAGAAAGGGTGGACGGTGTACGATGTCAAAACAGGAGATATTTTTGTGAGTCAAGATGTAATATTTCATGAATCAATATTTCCATTTGCTACACAAAAAGAAGAGGAAAACATGAACTTAGAGGTCTCAAATTTGTTTGGTATGGAAGATGATCTTGAAGAAATCCGAATTGGGTCACAAAGTCATAAGAGGCATGAACCTGAGCCCGCAACTCGGACTGGGCCAGGAGTGGACCCAAGTGCCACGCTCGGTGGGGTGCCTAGTGGGATGCCAATTGGGCCTGCGCAAGCAATTGGAAGCAGCCCAGTAAAAGTACCCGCGTCTGACGACAGGGCCACTAATGGAAAAGGGCTAGCAAATGGGCCTAGGGGCACCCAAGGTACAGCAGTAAGTGGGAGCTCTCCTACTACTGTAGACATAGCATAGGCCTCTGGGCCAGACAATGGGCCCATATGCAATTCAGTGCTAGACAATAGGGGGAGTAGCTCGAAAACTGGGCCTACTGAAACGGAGAGACCAAAACGAGACAGAAAAGTTCCGGGCCATCTTCAAGACTATGTGTGTTACAATGCTCGTCATAAGAACCCCCCTTCTTCGGCACTTCCACAACAACGGGTCTCATCAGGTAAGCCTTATCCCATAGCTAACTATGTGACGTGTGATAAATTCTCTAAAGCGCATAGATGTTATTTGACTAACATTGCTAAGATTGTGGAACCCAAGTTTTTCCATGAGGCAGTTAAAGATCTTAAGTGGCGAGAAGCCATGGAAAAGGAGATTGAAGCCCTAGAACTCAACAACACCTTAAGTATTGATGATCTTCCACCAGGAAAGAAAGCTATCAACTGCAAGTGCGTCTACAAAGTCAAACATAACTCAGACGGAAGTCTTGAACGTTATAAAGCACGACTGGTCATTCGAGGAGATGAACAGGTTGAAGGTTTTGACTACCATGAAACTTTCGCACCGGTGGTAAAAATGACCAGTGTGCGGTGCTTCCTGTTAGTTGTTGTTGCAAAGGGCTGGGAGCTACATCAGATGGATGTCCACAACGCATTTCTACATGGTGATTTGGAAGAGGAAGTTTATATGAATTTGCCCCCTGGGTTTCGCACACATAAGTCTACCAAAGTGTGTCGACTACGAAAATCTCTGTACGGATTGAAGCAAGCACCACGACAATGGTTTGCTAAATTGTCTTCTAAGCTTCTTGATTATGGATTCGTGAGATCTTATGCTGACTACTCGCTTTTTACCTATAACAAGGGAGATAAATATATGGCATTGCTAGTCTATGTGGATGATCTAGTACTTACAGGGAATGATGCTGTTACCTGTGCTCAATTCAAGACTTATTTCAATGACTGTTTTCATATCAAGGACTTAGGATCTCTAAAATACTTTCTTGGTATTGAGGTTGCCCGAATCTCTACAAGACTATTTATGAGTCAAAGAAAGTATGCTTTAGAGATCATAGATGAATGTGGTTTGCTTGGCACGAAGTCGGTCGATTTTCCGCTTGAGACAAATCACAAGCTTGCTTTAGCCACAGGCAAGCTGTATCATGATCCCACCCAATATCGGTGTTTAATAGGACGATTGATCTATCTCACTTTGACTCGTCCTGAACTGTGCTATTCAGTACATATTCTATCACAGTTTATGCAAGAGCCTAAGGAAGAACATTGGGAAACAGCAAGACGTGTTGTGAAGTACTTAAAAGGCAATCCAGGACAAGGGATTTTTCTGAAATGCAATTGTGATCTAGAGTTATATGCTTATTGTGATGCAGATTGGGGAGCTTGTCCGCTCACCAGACGTTCTCTCACCGGGTACTTCGTGACTCTTGGAGAGTCCCCTATTTCATGGAAAACAAAGAAACAGGCTACAGTGTCTCGATCATCCGTTGAAGCTGAATATAGAGCCATGGCTATGGTGACTAGTGAGTTGATTTGGTTAAAATCTCTACTTGCATCGTTGGGAGTATTCTTAAAGTCCACCATTCAACTATTTTGTGATAATCAAGCTGCCTTACATATTGCTAAAAATCCTGTTTTCCATGAGAGAACTAAACATATTGAAATTGATTGTTATTTTGTTTGAGAACGTCTTGTCACCGGTGAGATACGTATCGGTTACGTTCCTTCGAAGTCTCAATTGGCAGACATCTTCACTAAGGCTCTGGGAAGCAACCAGTTTCATCTTCTTTTGGGCAAGTTGGGCATCATTAACCCTCATGCTCCAACTTGAGGGGGAGTATTATGAAATATTTAGCAAATATTGTATACTATTGCTTTCCTAAATATTGTAAAATATTTAGCAAATATTGTATATTATTGCTTTCCTAATTCTTTCCTAACTAATATTTAGGAGACTTGCTTAGCAATAAGTAGAGGGACTCGGCTAGAATTTTGAGGGCCAGGCTTTTGTATATTAACATAATGTAGTAGTGCTTGATGAAATACAGAAAACAATTCCTCCTCTTTCTCTGATTTTTTCAGAGCACTTCAGCGTGGAGAAGTAGTGGGAGGGAAGTTTTCTCAAGTTCGGCTCGAGATGAAGATGATGAAGAGGCTCTCAAATGGGCTGCTCTTGAGAAATTACCAACTTACAACCGTATTAGGAAAAGGATTCTGGCTGATATGTCTGGCCCTCCAAGAGAGATTGATGTTGACAAGCTTGGTTTCCAAGAGAAAAGGAGCTCTTAGAAAGGCTTGTTAGGATTGCTGAGGAACATAATGAAAGGTTCTTGCTTAGGCTCAGAGAACGTATTGACAAGTGTGTAATGTAAATTTATTCAAATTCCGACCTTTAACCTCCCCCCCCCCCCCTCCTCCCAAAGAAAAAAAAGGTAAATAAATTTATATATAGATATATATATATATGTGTGTGTGTGTGTGTGTGTGTGTGTGTGTGTGTGTGTGTGTGTAGTTCTTATGTCTTGTGTCGGACTCTTGGAAGTAGCCTTACTGATGTTCTTATTAGGAACGAAATTGTATCTAGCTCAACCTCATCATGCTCTTGGCAAAGTCGTTTATGGTATTGCTGTAGTTGCATGTAGTATGTACCAAAGAAGATATTGGTCATGTTTGGCAAACAGTTGTTAGCTGTTAACTATTAACTATTTATACTACTTGTTAACTGTTTGCATTAGCTATTTGAATTAACTGTTTGTAGAAAAATTGTTTGCTAAAATTGGTTGTTTCTAAGAAAGATGTTTAGTAAAATTTCATTTATATCCTTATTTGTAAATTACTTCTTAATAGAGCATAATTTTTATTATTTTTAAAAAGAATTAAATTGGTGTTATATGTATAAATTAACTTCATTTGTGATCACAAAAAAAAGGAAGAAAAACTTCATTGATAAGACTTTACTTTCTTAATGAATTCTACATAACTTGTATTTGTCATTTATCTTATTTCTTTTCAATTTGTACTTATGTAAATAATGTCAATGTTTTATAACGTTATTTTGTTATTTGTAAAAAATTTTTGGTTTATAAATTGAAATTAAAATTTATCTAATGACTTTATCTTCATTAGATTCAATTCATACAAAACATAATATCAAATGTTACTATTTGCATCGATCCAAAGCTCATTGTCTACGTTATCGAAAGGGGGAGTGAATAATATAAAGTATAAATATCAAATGTTCATAAATGTTCATAAAGGTATATAGTGAGAGAATTGAATAAGCTTGATATAATATACTGATAAAATTAAAAAATTTACACCAAAAAGTATACTACTTGGCTAAAAAAATATATACAAACAATGAAAGTCGCAATGCTACTTCAATGATTTGTTTGTCTAAGAAAAAAGATAATACCTCTACTCTTGTTAATTCTCAAGATCTAACTGAGTTTGAATGCTACTAGGATAACCTTCAAAGAACACTTTATGATACTATATACTCTTTTTGTTTTATAAAAATAATATTATATAAATAATTTAATAGCATGTAATGTAATTTAAACTGTTTGACAAATGTGTCATTTATACAAAAAACTATTTTGAAAAGGTTAATGAAAACAACCTTTTCAAAAAGAGTTGTTTGGAGTCAAACAATTGTTTGCTAGATAACCACTTAACTATTTGAAGACCACAAACAGCTGAAAGGGCCCCAAACAGTTATTTTTCCTCAAAAATCTATTCCTTACCAAACACCCTCACTACACATTGGGTAGAAATTGGAATGAAGTCCAAAAGATGAAAGAACACCATTTGTAGAAGTGACGAATACTCTCTTCCTGTAGGAAAGATTGATGGTTCAAGTCTCACCCTATGATTGTTGATCTTAAGTCCTCGTACACAAAGCTGATAAGGGATTTTTTTTTTTTTGGGTGGGGAGGGGAGGATTATGTGAGAGGCTAATCTTGGGTATCTTAAAGTAAAATAAAACTGTGGAGATATAAGAACAAAGTGGTTATGAAGACAATTCATGAAATCATGTCTTGAAATAATTGGCAATAGCCTAATATATTTTATTTATGGGGCAAGAAAGTTGGACATCTGGCCTGATAGAAAGTAGAAAATTTTATTTGAGTTCTGTGGATCATCAACCCGCCTTCCCCCTCTAGGCCCCCCCAATAAGCATATGTTTTTCCTTGCCAAATGTCACCCACTCTCCAGATCTCCAACTTTGGGGCTTGCAGAGTTTTATGTTTCTGCAGATTCTGTTATCACTGCACTACTGTGCTTTTCACCTATGCACAAGATCATGTTATGCAATAGTTCTGCCATGGATGAAACTTCAAAGGCAATCTCTGAGCTGCCAAAGTTTGACTTATTGAAGCTCTGGCATATAAATGCCTGCCTTTCTGCAAGTTAATTTTGTTGAGCTCCAGTGGAACTGCACTTCAACCGATTCTATAATAGCTGTCCTCTTTTTTCTCAGAGTTGGAATCGATATCCCAACAATTGAAGTACGATATGAGCATTTGAATGTTTATGCACAAGTGTATGTGGGAAGCAGGGGTTTGCCTTCTGTCTTCAACTTCTTCACCAATACCATTAAGGTAGCTTAATTTTTCATGTTCGGTCAATCATTTCTGATATAAGCTTTATGACTTTCAATCCTTTGCATGATATTTATGTCCTATTCGTTATCTCTTCCAGGGTTTTCTGAATCTTCTCCACATTATCCCTGATAGAAAAAGGACTTTCTCAATCCTTCATGATGTCAGTGGAATTGTCAAGCCTGGTAGGATGACCCTACTTCTAGGGCGTCCTGGTTCAGGAAAGACATCACTGCTGTTAGCATTAGCCAGTAAACTTGCCAAAGACCACCAGGTCAGATTGAATTTTCAGGATTTTGTTTCTGATTTTTGTAAAGTTAGACATAGATTACCAAGCATACTGATCTTCATAGGCATGTGGAATTATAGGTTTTGAGAAAAGTTACATATAATGGGCACACAATGGATGAGTTCGTTCCTCAAAGGAGCTCTGCATATATCAGTCAGCATGATATTCACATACGAGAGATGACAGTCAGGGAAACATTAGCCTTCTCAGCACAAGTTCACGGGGTTGGGACAAATTATGCATAGTTTATGAAACTTTTTTAGAAACCAAAATTCCCTGCTACATGTACACGAAGGTATTAAAGAGTTAAATAGGATAAACTCATAAATTTATTGATTCGACTTCTAATATGCAGACATGCTATTGGAGCTGTCAAGAAGAGAGAAGGAAGCAAATACTAAGCCAGATCGTGATATTGATATCTACATGAAGGTAAGAAAAAGAGAATAATTTAAATTGAAAAAGTTCTAGTGAAGATTGGGGGAAACAACAGTTGCAAGAGGGATACTTTCATCTACAAGAGTAACCAGATTTAATGACTCAAAAATAAAAACAAGAGCTGGTTTATGTGATTCAATCCTGCCAAGTTGATTTTAATGCCCTTTTCTCTCTTCTTTTTTTTGGGTGGGAGGGGGTGCACGGGTTGCAAATGTAACCTCAAAAATGTCATGTTGGGTTTATGGCCCAAATCCATTTTACCAGCTACTTGAAATCTAAGATCATATTGTGTGTTGGAGATCTTCTATATTATGGAAATTATATTATTTTCATATTTTGGGTTGAAGATTTTCATCTTTTTGGAAAGATGAGGTTTGGTAACCAAGATACCGTGGTGGCTAGGGTTTCTTCATCCTAGCCTTCCTGCCCCTATATAAAGGGGACATACCTAGGATCTAAAATTACCTTGATCACTCCAGTATTCATAAACACATTGAGAGGTAGAAGTACTTTGTGAGAGATTACAAGAGAGAGGTTGTAATTCTGCTCTTAGATCAAATCACTGCGGTGATTGTGATCGTGTTGTATTCTTCCTACTCATAGTGGATTGTTTTGGTGCTGTCGCCGTCCGTGGTTTTTTCCCGCATTGGGTTTTCCACGTTAAATCTCTTGTCTTCTTATTTCTGTTTCTGTTATTCTACTTGAATTTCTGAATCTCTAACTCATCCTATTGCTTCCGCTATTGTTGTTGCTCTAATATTTTCCTAACATGTCAATATATCTGGAATTTGAACTTAGCTTATGTGTCATCCTCCAATGTTGTACCAAGAAAAAGCTAAAACCAAATCCACTAATAGGGTGTGTATGCGGGGGAGGGGTGGGGGTCATATGTAATGGTTTTGGCCTTTATTATAGAATTGTAGAAAGATTAGTTCAATTAAACCCAAGATTCAAAAAATGCTTTGTTCTACTATTCCCTAGAAAGGAAGTAGAGGAAAAATCTTTGCTGAAAAGTAGCCCATATGTGGCATTTAAGGTATGAGTTCATGGATTATAGTACCACCTTAATTTGCATTTTGTTCCACACTGCCACCTCATTTAAAAATTATTCGAACTTGCCATTATATTTAAAAAACAAAACTCAAAGCACCATTCTTCATTATACTGACCTGCTATGCCAGGTAACATCAACTTGCCTGCTCTCTCCGGCTGAAGGGAAGCAACAGCATCCAAGCTCTCCATGGCCACCATCTTGCGACCGTCTTGCTGTCTTGTATGACGCCATGAAACATGGTTGCTAGGCCTCCTGTATCGATTGAATGATGTGGGTAGGACCCTTTGTGGCTGATTTTAGCTCTTTGTAGCTGAAATTTTCAAGCTTCAACGAGATTGAACATGAATTCGAATCACTCAAAATCTCAGAATCAAAATGGCTTAGTTCTTCAATGGTGGAATAAAGGGTCACCACTGAAATTCGAATCACACCATGCCCATTAAGTGTTCGATGAAATGCCTCAGGTGCTTGTGGTCATATTTCTTATGAAGAATAGCTCCATTGTTGCATTTTGCAATGTAGGTTTCATTCCAATGTCTCAGTCAGCAAAACTTTTCTCACTTGGACGGATAAGTAGAGGGAGTGAGGGATTCAAGCAAAGAAACATGCATCCATTGGAGCCTAATGAAGCTGTTAAAACTAAGGCTTGCAAGAACCATGTAACTATGTAGTCAAATTGTGGGCTTGTAAGAAGAATGAATTAAACTTAGAGAAGCCACTGTTTGTACCTATTTTTTACATCTAATTGTGGAGTTTTACCTAATGAAGGTGAAGCTATGTAATGATGAATGAAGAAGCCATTGTTTATACCTATTTTTTTGCATCTAATCTTTTGTTTAACAATTGAGGAATGTAAAAAGCTTGAATTTTATTTATAAGATGTTTCTAATATGCAAGCAATGATTGCCTTATAGCCATTTAGTACAGGACCTCAAAACTAAGAGGACCTCAAAGCTAAGTGGAGCCTTAAAAATTTGGCACGTTCTGTCATTCTGGCTTATAACCCTTTTGTTTAACAAACTTCAAGCTAATAATCCAAAACTGAATTGAACTAGCTTGCATATGTTAATGTAGCACAACTCAATACCTTTGAGTTTCTTCTAGAACCATTCAGTGCTAATTGAAATTACCTTACATATATTTTCTCCGTTATTTCAGTGTCATTTCTAGCACCTTCAAACCAATAAGTACCAATCGGTATCATTCAATCGATCCAATGCCGTTTAGCAATCAAGACCTTATTTTTAGTCCAAACAAACATCCTTTCTAGTAAAATTACCTTAACTTTCTTTTAGATGAACATCCTTTCTTTTAGATCAACCAACAGAAGGGAAGAGATTTGCTTTGCTTATTACAACATAAAGGAAGGTGGTTGAAAGCAGCAAAAGCGCTTACAAACAACCAACATCCTTTCCGGAGGTATGTTGAAGATTTGCCCACGAAGAAAAATCAAGTTGAAAGCAGCTTCTCCAACATCCTTTCAACGTGAGCTTACAAATAACCAACAGCAAAAGATCAACCAACATCCTTTCTTTTAGAGCTTACAAACAAAAGAGCAGCGAAGCTTCTGTCTTTAACCCCATTGAAAGAGGATGGTTGAAATGCAAATATTCAGTTACTGTTGCTGTTGGTGACTGGGCTCCTCACTGGACTGTTGCTATTGCAAACTGGACTGCTGATGTTGCTGACTGGACTGCTGCTGCTGCTAACTGGATTGCTGCAATTGCTGATTGTGCTGCTGACTGGATTGTTGTTGCTGTAAACTGCACTGCTGCTACTGCTGACTGTTCTGGTGACTGTGCTGCTGACTAGATTGCTGCAACTGCTGACTGTGCTGCTGACTGGACTGATATTGTTGACTGTTCTGCTGACTTTAATGTTGATCATGTTGCTGATG
Organism: Selenicereus undatus; assembly: GCA_017589665.1. Lineage (NCBI taxonomy): Eukaryota > Viridiplantae > Streptophyta > Magnoliopsida > Caryophyllales > Cactaceae > Selenicereus > Selenicereus undatus. Next base: position 11,340,903 of record JACYFF010002017.1, on the reverse strand, counting down.
TGTTTCCCACATTGCTCCTGCTGGTGAATTCTGGTCAGTCCAAAAGTTGCTTAAATCAAATGCTGGAATATATGCCTGTATGATTGGTGCAGCTGGGCCTCTTCTGATCTATATTAAACGGAAAAAAAAAACATGCTGAAATTGCAGGAAAAATTCATGCTGAAGTTACAAATCCTATTTGAACACCCCCTACAATCTAGTTTTAGTTTTTACGCCATCACCATTGCAAATTACAGGAAAACATGCTGACATACCCAATACATTTTAGGTATATATTGAAGTACTTGAAGTTTTAAGGGAGGTGTAGGAGCGTAAGATTCTTGAGTTGCAGAGGGCTGAGTTGCCTCACTCAATGCTTGATTTGTAGAGAGATCTTCTCTTACGACCTAAAGGCAAACAAAAAACTATCCATTTTTAATGAGGCATGTTCAGGTGTTTTGGGGGGGGGCTTTCAATAGCTATGTTCAAGCAAAACTTGAACAACACACCTCAAAATTGCATGTTCACTTCGTATGACCAACTTGCTTGCATTGAGAGCATGTCTTCTTGTGTCCATTTGTGGACGCTCTACCATAAGCACTTGCTTGCTTACTATTCTTCTCCCCTTCCTCAAGCGTTCTTTTTAAAGCTAGATTTTTCTTTGTATCTTCAAATGAGGGTGAATGGATTTGATCTCCACTTGCTTTAACCCACATATTTTGGCCATTAATGGGGTTAATTGTCTTTTTATATGCTTTCTTATACTTCTCCAAAGAATAGAAATCATCCACATAGTCTTTAACTTTTAATCTTTCCTCTCTCATTATGGCCAGTACATGTCGGCAAGGAATACCAGTCAAATCTCATCCTCTACACGTGCATGTCCTTTGGACAAGGTTGACGACAAACCCCTGTAGTCCATGACTCACGCTATATTTGCCACCTCCAACTCAGGTTGCTTGCCACCATCTACAATTGTCCTTCTCTTTCTCCAACTCTTTGATGATTCATAGGCAAATCTTCTGATCATACATTTCAGAGAAATTATTTTTTCTTCCAACCCTTTCCATGACCGATTTGAAGATGTCTTCAAGGAGGGACATTATCGGCTTGTACCTAGCCTGCAAACAAAAGAAAAATTAAATGAAATACTTACAAAATCAACAAAATTAATTAAAATTCCCAAACACTTATATGTAAGTACCTCTATGATAAAGGCATTAAATATCTCGACCATGTTGTTGTCAACCGAATCACACTTTGCCTTGGTAATCAAAGAACAACCTACACCATTGCTCGGGGTTTTTCTCCTCTAGAAATTTCCATGCATTGGGATCAAATTGCTCCATTGCCTTCTTGTTCATATCAAACTCCACTTCAGTGCTGGACTTTGCAATCCTCCAAAATATGTCTCTATATTTAACTCCCTTATACTTCTTCCTCAAGTTCGCATAAACATGCCTTGCACATATAACCTGTGTTGTGCTCGGGGAAGGAACTGAGATATTCTTTCAACCAACCCTTTTTGTTGATCAGAAATTATGGTCCACCCTATCCCATCGCCTAACTGCAAATCAGATGATTACATCTTCATAAACCAGCACCAAGTGGGAATATCTTCCCTCTGTGTCACAGCCCATGCTACAGGATACATCTGGTTGTTACCATCTCTTCCGACAGCAACTAATATTTGGCCTTTCCAAGGCCCTTTGATGAAGCAACCATCACTAGAAAGCAAAGGTCGACAACCCTCTAACAAGCCATGCTTTAAAGCCCTAACGCATATGTATATGCCTGCAAATATGCTCTGGCCATTTTCATTCTTCGTGATGGCAACTTCAACTGTGCTTCTTGGATTTTGCCTTAAAATCTCATTTTTTAATCTCTAATAAGCGCAAATTGAGCTCTGTAGTCACCCACTATCTGCTTCAGGGCCTTCTTCTTGGCTATAAGACACACTTTTAAAGAAACCTTGTAGTTTAGGTCCCGCTTAACCATTTCTCTCAAGACTTGCATTTTTATGTTTGGTTCGATCCTAATCTTCTCCAGGTACCTTCGAGAAAGCCAATTACTGCTTATTAGTCTTTTCCACTTCTCAAAGCTAAATGGCATGCAACTATAAGCTTCACTGATAGTTTTGATTTGATAAGATCCTCATTATTACACGGAGAGGCCCACATCTTCCATTTGCACCCAGAACCCATGCGCTTAGCTTGGAATCTTCGCTTATCACAGTGTAACACTTTAATATCGTAGCCCCTAAGTATTCTATAATCGTCCACTGCTTCCCTAAGCTGATTCTTATCAATGAATTTCATTTCTACGACCATGTCAACATCTTCGGCTCTTACATGGCGGTTAAACTTAGGGTAACCAATAGTCTTACTTCTTGTAGCGTCTCTGTCTTTAGCTTCAGAAATGCTATGGCTACTCACATTTTCGGAATCGCGATAATGCTCAAGAAACTCATCATCATCATAAGACCCCTTTCCATTTGAGACCTTAGCTTTTATCATAACCGCCTTCTTTTTTTCCCCGTTTTCCTCCCTCACTTTTTGCTTTGTCGTGGCAATTTCATCATCAGATTCGGACTCAATGTCCAAATCATTTAATAAGTCATCATCACCATCATCATCCTCACAATCATCTAACTCATGTCGTTATGTATTAAAGACATTAGACATCTCAACCCAATTTTCACGATCAAGGTGTTCCACATATAGCTTAATAAGTGGTTCTTTGATACACAATTTAATTAATTCACGAACATCATCGTCATCTTTTATGGACACAAGGGCTTCTTCAAAATATATATTCGGCTTTCTATAGTAAAATTTCACGATTTTATGCCCAACATAACCCAATTTCGTGATATCTGCCTTTATTTCATGCAAACTCAACTCATCAGGGTCAACAATCAAATACTTAAAGTCGCCTTCAAGATAAACTAATTCAAGAACTCTAACAAATGCACCACAATGGTGGATATGCAATTTTATTTCCATTGTACTCCTGCAACTAATTAATAAGAGAGATGAGAGAAATGTAACCAACAATATTGAAGCTTTTTGCACATCCAACATTGGAATCAACCTTGCCACAAACACAACATATACTAATTAATGCCCATTCAATATTTCTGGGCAGATAGATCAGACCTAGAAGCCTTTTACATGTAACAAACTAAAGTTTGAGAACTTAACTTTGAAATTTACCCAAATTCATGTTTTCACAATCACATTCAACCACGATGGACTATGAAAACCCACATTTAACTGATTTGATGATCATTCATCCGACATTTTTGTCTTTTATATACTCAAACAACAAACCTAAATTATGAACCAAAATCATGAACGCTAAAAACAAACAACATACCTCAAGAACTTGATTGTTTTCTTCAACTTAATTGTGTTCCAAATTCATGAACAACAACAATAATATATCTCTTGTTGAATTTTGAGATCAAATCAGTTTTTGAGTTGGATTTTTTCAATGTGAGTTATCACGTTGATATGTTTCTCGAGGGAAGATAAATGGGCTCTGGTTGGTCTTTTTTTTTTTTAATTCCAGTTGTCTTCCTTGTCAAGCTAGCCCAAAAAAAAAAAAAAACAACCACGTATTACCTACTCCGGCGGTGGTCAGTTGCTGAGCGATAATGATAGTCTTATTTTAAAAACAGAGTGGCATGCTAGAACATTTTCAAAACAGGGTGGTAATCAAGAACAAAAATTAAAACCAGGTGATATCATAATCCATGAACTCTTTAAGGTATCTAAATTAGGAACATAACCAAGTGAAAAACTAAAACCCAATTTTTGCTTATTCGCATAGACAACTACTACCAGTATTTATTAAAAGTTCCGTGGGATACTGCTGTTTTTTGAAGTTGGTCCATTCTTATTTTTACAGGCAGCAGCCATGGAGGGGGACGAGGCAAATGTAGTCACTGAGTTTGTTCTCAAGGTATTTACCAACATTCTAAACGCTATATGCGAACTTATCTTTCCAAACCAAGAACTTGAAAGTCTAAGCAATCTAGTTCAATGTCGTTCCTGTAATGGCAGATATTGGGGCTTGATGTCTGTGCTGACACAATGATGGGGGATGAAATGATAAGAGGTATTTCTGGGGGACAAAGAAAGCGACTTACCACTGGTATGAGCAATAAGCCTTCCAAAATCCTAGTTAGTAGATGTAAGGAGTCTCTGCTGATGTTGTTTCCCTCCGAACCGCAGGAGATAGTTTCCCATCATATGGCTCACCAACTTCAAAGGCCTCTATGGGAGTCAAAATGATGCAGGGGAGATGCTGGTTGGCCCAGCAAAGGCATTGTTGATGGATGAAATATCAACCGGGTTGGACAGTTCCACTACATACAAGATAGTTAACTCCATCAGGCAATCCATCCACATTCTCAAAGGAACTGTTGTTATATCTCTTCTGCAGCCTGCCCCTAAGACTGATGGCCTTTTTGATGATATTGTACTTCTTGCTGATGGACAAGTTGTGTACCAAGGTCCTCGAGAACACGTGCTTGAGTTCTTTGAACACATGGGATTCAAGTGTCCAGAGAGAAAGGGAGTTGCAGACTTCTTGCAAGAGGTAATCTCCTTCCTACTTAGTAGCTCTATCGGACTTCAAATTATAAAATTTAAAATTTTAGTAGGTTCCTAAAAATTGCGGGAGATAGGTAACTTTTAGAAGCAAATCTGCTGTATAGTGTTTGAAATTATAAGATGTGAAATTTTTTAATATCGCATATGAAATCATAGTACTTTTATGGAATGAACAAAGCAAGCATGTGAGATCAGTGAATGATTTTGCCCAATTTTGATAGTTGGTTTGCTCCTTGATTTCGGGAATTTTTCTACAGGTGACATCAAGGAAAGACCAGGAACAGTATTGGGCTAGGAGAGAGAAGCCTTATACCTTTGTGACTGTGAAGGAATTTGCAGCAGCTTTTCAATTACACGTAGGACGCAAACTGGCAGATGAGCTCGCTGTTCCATTTGACAAGTCTAAGAGTCACCCCGCTGCCTTAACAACGAAGAAATATGGACTCCCTAAAAAAGAATTACTTAAAGCATGCACAGCAAGACAAACATTGCTGATGAAAAGGAACTCCTTTATCTACATCTTCAAAGCCTTTCAAGTGAGTTATCCATTGTTTTCCCCCCAAGATCTGCTGCTTCAAAGGATATAAATAATAGACATTTGACCAATGTCCCTGCTTTTTACAGCTCATATTCACGGCTCTTGTTACTTCAACATTGTTTTTGAGATCTTATGTGCACAAGGATAGTCTGGCAAATGGAGGAATTTATATCGGGGCAATTTTCTTTGCCCGAATCCAAATCCTCTTCAATGGGTTTGCAGAGCTTTCACTTGCCATAATTAAGCTTCCAGTCTTCTACAAGCAAAGGGACTTGCGCTTCTTTCCTGCTTGGGCATATGCCATACCATCATGGATTCTCCAACTACCAATCGCTATCATAGAAACAGCCATTTGGGTGGTGTTGACTTACTACATTATAGGCTATGACCCGAATTTTGGCAGGTTCATCAAGCATTTCTCCTAGCTATACATCAGATGGCTTCTGCTCTTTTTCGGTTCAATGCAGGATTGGGAAGAAACTTGATTTTGGCAAACACATTTGGCACTGGTGCTGTGATTTTACTAATAGTGTTGGGTAGATTCATAATGTCACATGTTAAGACACTGCTTTTGCCTTTCTTCATTTTATGCATGCATAGTGAAACCACTTATTAGGCCTTCAACCATTACTCTACTAGTTTAAGCTAATTCATGAGCCAGCCACATGGCATGGTATATGAAGTTTTCTAATCGGAGCTCTCAAGTTTGTAGATCATCCTAGTTTTGGTCATTGCTCGAACCATGATAAGAGCCAATGCGACATCAACTTTCAATCTTCAAGGCACGTATATAAGGGGCATCTTAGAATGCACAATAGCATGCATTGCTATCATTTTAACCATCATTTAAATCTACCTTTTTGGTTTTCTTGGTTTGTTGATAATAATGGTTCTCTTTTATATTTGAACATGTATTATAAAACCTAAATATGATGCTTACTCTATTTTGATCTTCGAAAATGTGAAGAAATGGTGGATATGGGGCCACTAGATTTCTCCGTTGATGTATGGGCACAATGCTCTTTGTGTGAATGAATTCCTTGGACACAGTTGGAGTAAGGTAAGCCCCTTCTATCCTTAGCATTGTAAAAGGAAAAAGAAATTGCAATATTATCTTGATTGACTTATTTGAATGTATGATTTTGTAGAAACTTTCTGAAAATAGTACTGCACTACGAATACAAGTTTTGGGGTCCCGCGGAGTCTTTACATAAGCCCATTGGTATTGGATTGGACTTAGAGGTCTAGTCGGATATGTTTTTCTGTTGAATGGGTTCTACACATTGGCTTTAACATATCTTAGTGGTAATTGTTTTTTTTCCCTCATAAATTCAGGGATCTATAGGTTAACTTTTTTTAATTTTGTTCTAATGATTGGAAATTTCGCGGGCACAACACTTGGGAAGCCTCAAGCTATTTTGTCAGAAGAGGCTTTGGAAGAGAAAAAGGCAAACATAACTGGTCAAGCTATTGAGTTGTCATCAAGATCTCGCTCTGGTTAGTCAATCACCTTAAGAACAGCATAAGCCTTAGGAAATTATGTTTATTATTTTAACCTGAATGTGTATGTTGCAGGAAGAGGTGCAGAGATTCAACAAGAAACTAGTGAAAGCTGAAAAAGAGGGATGGTTCTTCCTTTTCGGCCTTTGTCCATCACCTTCAATGAGATCAAATACTCAATAGATATGCCAGTGCTATGGAGATATTTGTATAAGATGTCGGACATCATGGAACCCTTTTCCATTTTCTTTATGTTTAAAGATCAAGTTGAAATAAACTTGGAATTGGTTTTTCTCAGGAGATGAAGGATAAAGGTGTGACTAGGGATTGGTTAGAACTTTTGAAGGGAGTGAGTGGTGCTTTTCGGCCAGGAGTCCTGACAGCACCAATGGGTGTAAGTGGTGCTCGGAAGACAACTCCTATGGATGTCCTAACTGGGATAAAAACTGGCGGATATATTGCTGGAGATGCCAGAATATCAGGTTACCCGAAGAACCAAGAAACCTTTGCTCGAGTTTCTAGCCACTGTGAGCAGGCAGATATTCACTCACCTCATGTAACAGTTCATAAGTCTTTGATCTTTTCTACTTGGCTTCGGTTATCATCTGATGTTAATGCTGAAATGAGGAAGGTACTTGCTTATTTTCCTTGGTGGCACAGGATCCTTCTTTAGTGCTTATTTGAGTGTATCTAGAGAGGATCCATCATTATCCTTAGATTTCGGGTTTTAAGGTTCTTATCTGTAAGTAAATTGATCATGCTGTAGATGTTTGTGGAGGAGATCATGGAACTTGTGAAGTTAACCAATCTAAGAGATGCACTCGTGGGACTTCCTGGGGTAAATGGTCTTTCAACTGAGCAACAGAAGAGGCTAACAATTGTAGTTGAACTTGTTGCAAACCCCTCTATCATATTTATAAATGAGCCTACCTCTGGACTCGACGCCAGGGCAGCTGCCATTGTCATGAGGACTGTAAGGAACACAGTTAACACAGGAAGGACTGTTGTTTGCACCCTCCATCAACCAAGCATAGATACATTTGATGCATTTGATGAGGTTTGACCGCTTAGAAACTGATAAATACATACGTTGTGTGATATTTTCTCAAGGAAACTTGATTTTCATCTTTTCTTTTTCCTCGAATTGTAGTTGCTACCGCTAAAGTGAGGTAGGGAACAGATATATTTCGGTCCAATATGTCGCCATAGTTCCCAACTTGTCAAATACTTTCAGGTGAGGAAAAGGCATATTTGTAATTTGATATCAGTCATATCACTCACAGTTGTTGCTAATACGTTGTTCTACATCGAATGAGCTTTATTGTCATAAAGGGCATCCATGGAATCCAAAAGATCAAGGAAGGCTATAATCCAGCAACTTGGATGTTAGAGGTGAGTTCAATAGCTCAAGAGGTTGCCCTTGGAGTTGATTTTGCTCAAACATACAAGAATTCAGAACTATATTGGTAAGACCTCACTCATACTTCAAAAGAAAACTTCTATTATTAGTTTCTATCCCAATTTTTCATGATAGGTTATTTAACTATGAGTGACCGATTGAAAATTACAGGAGAAGTAAAGCATTGAATAAGCAACTAAGTGTACCGGCTCTAGGATCAAGGAATCTATACTTTCCCACCCAATATTCACAACCTACTTTTGCCCAATTCATTGCTTATTTGTGGAAACAACATTGCTCATATTGGAGGAACACTATGTACATTGCCCTGAGGCTTCTCTTTACTGCCTTTGTTTGGTTATTATTTGGTTCAATCTTGTTGAAGGTTGGCAAGGAAAGGTAACTACTGTGATCATGATGCTTGTCGGTGTAAACTTTCGTCAGTGCTTCTAACTGTGAACATTTCTCCACAAAACCAAATACAGCCAAGGGACGTGTATGTTTGGCTAATGTTTCAGGAATCATCAACAACTTTTTAATGCAATGGGTTCTATTTACACAGCAGTGCTCTTCCATGGTATCCAAAACACCTCTGGAGTTTAGCCAATCGTGTACGTTGGAAGACAGTGTTCTACAGAGAAAGAGCTGCAGGGATGTATTCTGCTCTGCCCTATGCCTTTTCACAGGTATGCAACTTGCTCCATATATAAATTAGTTACATTGGCATAGGCTTGTCTAACCAGTTCTTCTAATTAGCCTTGTAATAAGAACCTAATTATGAGAATGGAAACTTAGATTATAATATTCAAAGTAGTTCTAAACTGCAATGACTCCTATTAGCGATGTAAATTGTATACCTTAACCTTTTTTATCCCTGTTGAAGGATTAGGTCATAGCCAAGATGTCCCACCTTTCATAATCTAAACACAAAAAGATTGATATGGTGTAGGTTTTGATTGAGCTTCCCTACTGTTTCTTTCAAACACTATTCTACGAGGTATTTGTTTATGCGATGATGGGATTTGAGTCGACGGTAGCCAAGTTCTTTTGGTACATTTTCCTCATGTACTTGACCTTGTTCTACTTCACATACTATGGAATGATGTGTATCGGCCTTACTCCAAATGCAAGCGTTTCAGTAATTATTTCTGTTGCCTTCTACGGTGTGTGGAATCTGTTCTCTGGGTTTCTCGTCCCTAAACCTGTAAGTTCTTCTAACTCTATGTATCTGTATTTAAGGGTGTGTTTGTGGAAAAAGAAATAACAATTTCAAAGAGGGGGAATAATGATTTTCTCTACTAAACATTCCCTCCCTTCCCCCATTTCCCAAAATGCTGAAAAATGGGAAACTTTGGGCTTGGGAAAAGAACCTTCCCCCTCACCAAGCACTAAGTGTTGGTTCCTTAAATCATGCTCACCCTCTAGTACAGAATCTTAACAAGTCTTTCTATCAACAGAGAATGTCGGTATGGTGGAGGTGGTACTACTGGGCGACACCCATAACATGGAGTTTGTATGGTATGCTGGTCTCACAATTTGGTGATTATGACAGCATTTTTCATAGAACAGAAGTTCCAGTGAAGTAGTTTTTACATGACTATTTCGGGTTTAAGTATAGCTTCTTGGGGGTAGTTGCTGGTGTAATCGTAGGAATAAGCATTCTCTTTGCTGTGGTTTTTGCATGTTCTATCAAAACTTTCAACTTCCAAAGAAGATGATGATGACCATGATGAAGACAATTATAGAAGTTATACAGTGACCTTAGAAGAAATTAAATCCATGTTATTTTGGCCTGTACTCAAGTATGTGTAGTATATGCAAGTCTTCTAGGCCTCTAAACTCCATTGTGTCTCTCAGTCCCGTTTTTATGTATACATTAGCTATAAAATTTGCAATTATTATCTATCGTACAACAAGTATATTAGCAAAATCAATGGGAATGATGGATGAATACATTTTGTCAACTCTATAGCTATCAAGATTATTCTTTCTCATGGGTGATACCTAACACAGTCAAATTTTTTGGAAATTATACATATCCATATTGACTTTTGTGCCTCCGATCACTTAAACAAAGTAATTTTTTTCCCCCTCTGGCGCTCCTAATCCAAGTTATCTCCTACTAGGTACTTGATGCAGTATCACGGAAAATAGAAGTTTAGGAATTTAGGAATGATCTTTTAGTAGTAGAATATCTTTTCATTTTCTTTTCTAGCAGGAACAATATCTTTTTGATTACGTTGTCTCCTAATTTCCTTAATGTTTAGGTGTTTTTTCCATTTAAACTCTAAATTATGCATGAGGGAGGCAGATGTAAATGAATTGAAATATTGAGTATTTGAAAGTTCTTATGTGAATATTGTCGGTGTGGCAATCGCTCTTAGAGCGTTCTACATCAATGATTCTCCTGTGTAGGAATTGCTTTTAGAGTGTCCTACATCAATTTGGTATCAAAGCGCTTGTGATCTTGTCGTTGCCCTTTGAATTTTGCTTTTCTTTTCGTCCCCTTTCTGGTTCCCAAAAAAACCAAAATAAAAAGACAAAAAAGGGTCGAACGAGAACCCTAGTCGTGCGTCACACGACCCCGACTCATTGCCTCAATTCCGCCACCCAGACCCGTTGACCACCACCACCTAACACCCCCCTTATCGCCTCCTCTGGCCAACCAACCACAGGCCTCCACTCGTGCCGGCCACTCGCTGGAACCGTAAAATCCCAAAATTCGAAACCCTAAATACCGAAACCCTATTCTCCAAATTCACTCTCGATTCCTCACATTCATCCGAAATTGAGTTTAATTCTTTGTTGACCACTTAGCTAGGACCAAAAGCCCCAACTCAATTGAAAGAACACACTTCACTTAGGCTCACAATTGATTGTTGTAACCTCTGTGAAACCATGACATTGTAGCACCCCTTTTGCTTGCAAAATCGAAGCCTTGTGTGCCTTGATCCATGAGAGAGAGGCCCGATAATCTTTTTATTGTTCGGTGTTGCCATCATTGGCTCCTCCTCTCGCCGAAAAGTGCCATCGCAGGACCATCTCGTAGTCGTAGTTCATGAACGTTTTGCTGCTCTTTTTCGACCATGTGCTACTGTTGTTCCTAAGTTGTTCGAACCATTTGGTTGTTGTTCCTATTCCTGCGATGAAGCCCTATGGTGCTGTTGTTGCTCACTATGTGCTGTCTCCTCCACCACGCCAAAAAAAAAATGCTCGCTTTTCTCCACCATTCCCAGGTTAGTGTTACTACTATGGAAGGGTTAGGACGTAGACCAGTACTCAGGCACACTCAGAGGTACAAGGAACACAAAAGTATTGTTGTGTTTGTGTGGATTTTGTGTTGTGAGACTAATGTTAACATCTGATCACTTTGGTTTCAAGCACTTGCATTAATCCTAATTTTCCTGTTCCAATTTCCTTGTTAAGTTTGGGGCATACCAATAACCCTTATCAATTTTTGTGCTCATCTATGTGTGTAGTAATTGATTATTTATGTCATTATTATTGCAATTTAGATTAATCTCAGCACGTGCATTCATTTTTTGCATTCAACATGTCATCATCCCCCCCCCAACAGCCTTACCAATCCCAGATTGATGCCCTTTCTAAAAGACTTGACTATCAAGATGACCAATTTGATCAATTAAAGGTTAAGATTGACAAATTGATTCAAGCATTTGATTAACTGCCCATGTTTGACCAACCTTAAACCCCACCAAAAGATTCCCCTGAACTTCTCACGGGGGGAAGTCACTAACGCAACTGGGTTGTCTATACATCAGGTCAGGCTGATGACTTTGAGGAGAAAGAACCGGAACAAGCCCTTCACTCTAGTTGTTAAGAGCACGAGCAGGGAAGTGGTTAGAGACATGGTCAAGGGTCATTTAGACATTACCCGAAACTAGAGACAACGGGAGGTCAAGTAGCTATAGCCAGCCTAAATGTGTGGAATTAAACCTAACCATAGGAATGTGCAGAGGGTCATTCAGACATTACTTGAAAGTTCAAGATTAACGTACCCACGTATGATGGTAGGCTAGATGCCAACACTTTTTCAGACTGGTTAATTGCCATGGGGCGGTATTTTGATTGGTATGGGAT
>JACYFF010002017.1:11261358-11303767 GCA_017589665.1 Selenicereus undatus | reverse complement strand
TATATGTATCTGTGTATATACGTATATATTTATATATGCATGCATATATATGTATATGTACTAATATACATATATATTAGTACATATGTATATATAGATATATAGATATATAGATATATATATATATAGATATATATAGATATATATAGATATATAGATATATATATGTACTAATATATATATGTACTAATATATAGATATATAGATATATAGATATATATATGTACTAATATATATGTACATATATATATATGTACATATATATCTATATGTATATATATATAAATATATAAATATATATGTACATATATATATTTATATATATATATATTTTTATATATATGTATATATATATATATATATATATATGTTTATATATATATATATATATGTATATATATATATATATATATATGTATATATATATATATATCGCATGCTAAAAATGCTTTCCGGATATCTCGCTGCGGAATTTTTCCAGAAAGAAATTTGAATATTGTGTAAAAATATATATGTGGACGCTTCTACTTGTCCTGATGAATCCCCCACGATGAATTTTCCAACTCCGTGCTACAAAACATTTGACCCAAGAAGGCGGCCAAATTATTGGTACGCCACGACGAAAGGCATTAAGAAAATAAGATCATTGGTACCAAAGATGCGCAAAGCGTCGGTTTTGATTTTTTGGACGCTTTTTGTGCACGTCGGCCGCTTTTGTCTCAACGTTAACGAGAACGAGCTGCTTTTCTAATAGTGTATTGACATTAAATTGGAATATCATTGGAGTTTATATGTATGACTCGTTTGTTGTGAGTCGATTTGATATAAAACTTAATAGTAACATAAAAATACTACAAAGTGCAAACCTTAACATTGTGGCAAAATATTTTTGGTCCTGGACATTACTTTTGCGCTTGATATGTTATAATCAGTGATAATCAGTGATGTTCTTGGTTTTCGCTATGTGGGCAATTAAAATGTTCAAAAATGGGAGAGTGGAAACACAATATAACAAAATATGAAGTAAAATAGTATAAGAAATTACAAAAATAATTGAGAAATTGATATATGATGAAAATATTTATGTGAAAGAAATGAAGAAGATGCTTTTGATAAATAATTTTTACCCTTGTTTTTATAAAGGAGGGATGTACAAATAAAAAGGAATATGACATAAGCAGGTAGAATTTGTTCTCTTACATTTGGAGGGTGTGTGCTAACCTAATAGCCTAAATGATCAAAGTTATAATGTTAGTCCTCTGTATAATCCATTTTCAACATCGACTGCTTGTACAAATTGAACTCGTAATGTGAGACAAATATGAAAGTTGTTGCTTTAGAAAAGATTATACCTGTTCAGAAGGTTATTGCTTTTGATATTTTCTCATCTCTAGTCTAATACTTTGACAACTGATTTTTATAATTTTTCAAGGAAAAATAAGAATAACGAATTCTAATAAAATATTATTGAACATATCCTATTTTTGAGAATATATTATGAAATTTTAGAATATGTCCCTCTGCATATAATGGTTGTGATTTCTTTTTTTTTCAATATAATATTTCTAATGAGCCAATTATTAAATTTAGATATAATTGACCTTAAAATCAAGTGCAAACAGTATTTTCAGATAAGACAAAGTAATCTTTCTCCTTTGTACTATCAATACAACAAAGTACTTTCTTTTGGAAGGTAAACGAATTTGTATTACAGTCCAAGAGGCATTACCGTATAGAGTAGGATTATGATATCATCCTACAACACATAAACTCCCAAGCTGAGGTTGGAAACAGCAAAAGCATAGGCTTATGCACCTAGCTTACATCATAAAAATATTTCTTCATCTTTTTACTGTGGCAGGCACCCATCATCAGATGCAGACAACTTAATATCATGAATTAGCTAGATTGGAGATCTGCTCTTGTTGTAGAACACTCGAAGGTTCATTTCATTCCACGCAGTGTAAACTATTGCAGCCAATGCAGCTGCTGCAATCTGTTTCCTTAATTTTATACTTGTGCCCTTGGTAATAAACCATGCTTCAATACAATCCCATCTAGTCCCAGGGGTAATCTGAAGCCGCGACAAGCACCCTCCATATTTCACGAGGTACTGTGCACTGAAAAGACAAATGCATATGATCTTTAGCAGCAAATTTGCACAAAACAGATCTGCTGCAGTTCCTTAGTATTTCCCAATCCTATTTTCATTCTTCTGTCCTCGGTGAGCAGCATTTTGTGAGTAGCCAGCCTTAATAAATGCACACCTTAGAACTGCAACAGAAGACTAGACCATTATGCTTTGCTTCCATCTCTCTTCCCCCAGTAAATGCAAGTAGCATTTCTTAATCTGATACCCTCCAAGCTGAACTGAGACCCATTGTTGTGATAGACTCTTGGTTTTGAAAACCGTTTGAGTTAGCCAAGATGCCTAATGAGGGATTTTAGCTCGCAACAAATCATGTTTCTTTATATAATAGCTATGTATCCACTTTATCCATAATTTATCTTTTATGAAACACAAAGACCAAAGTATTTTGCAAATGGCAGCCACATTCCACCATTTCATATTGAGCAATCTAACACCACCACAATTCTTCGATTGGTAAAGAGATTCCCAAGAGACTGGGGCCTTTCTACTCTCTTTGCACTTGCCAGTCTACGAAATGTTTTACATTTCTATTCAATCTTATGGAAGAGCACTTTGGGGGAAAATAAAGAACTGACCCCAAAAGGTTTGCATAGACATGACCACATATTGAAGTAGCCTAGAATATTACAGTGGCAGATTTATCCAAGAGCTTAGTCTTGCACAGGTTTTATCAATCAAAGGGGACCCCTGCATAACAGATGATTTCTTACTTGTGAGGGGAATCCCAAGATTACTAGCAACTTTTCTTTTTTAACTTTGATCTTTTCCAAAATCAGCAGCTGATCATTTGAAGAGACACTACCAAAGAAAACTTCTGGTTTCTCCAGGTTTGCAGCCATTCCTAAGACTTTTGCAAACTCATTAAAGCCGGAGAATAATAGCTCAACAGATTTGCAATCTCCTCTTGTAAATAAAAGCATATCATTAGCAAAGATCAAGTGTGTGAAGTTAAATTTCTCACACCTTAGATGGTAATTAAAGTCAGGAATATCTACGAGTTTATGAAGCTTCCTTGATAGCTACCTACCATCACAATAGTGAAGAGATAAGGGGATAATGGAGCAAGCCACTCCCCATTAAGGAGGATATGACACAGGAAAAAACCGACTTGATAAACTGTGAAGGGAAGCCTAGGCCTAGCATAACATGGTGTAGGTAAGGCCATTCCACAGATTCGTCAGTTTTCCTAAGATCCATTTTGAAAACACATATAGGAGAGAGAACTTTTCTTTCGTACTGTTTCACGAGTTCAAATGCCAACTTAATGTTGTCCCTAATTTGTCTCCCTGGAATGAATGCTGATTGTGAGTCACTTATAATATTAGGCAGGACATATTTGAGTCTATTTGCAAGGACATTGGGGACGACTTTGTATAAAACAATACAACATGTTATGGGCCTATAGTCACCAACTCTCAGTGGCTGTTTTATGTTTGCTGGTAATCTAACGGTAATGCAGTTAATGCTTTTTAGCATCTTTCCTGTATTTATGAACTCAGCACAACCTTTATCATATCCTTCCCTACAATATTCCAAGCTTTTTTACAGAATACTACGGTGTATCCATCAATACCTAGAGCTTTATCTTCAATTTCCCACAAAGCTTGTTTTACCTCTTCAAGAGTGGCCACCGTACACAGATTTTCCTGGTGTTGAAGAGATACTTTGCAAGGTCTTTGTAATACACTATAGTCAATCATGTCAAGTTCTTGTTGGCAACTTCCCATCAAACCAATAAAATAGTCCCTAAACATGGATTTTAGTAGAGCTTGGTCATGAATTGGAATCCTTTCATTATTGAGGACATAGGTAATCTTAGTCTTAGCTCTTCTTGCCTTGACACTAGCGTGAAAGAATTTGTATTAGCATCCCTAACTCTAATCCAATGTTGTCTAGATTTTTGCCTAAGGACTTTCTCTTCAACCTCCATCCATTTATGCAATTTAGTCAATAGAGCAGTCTCCTTTGAAAAAGTCTTTAATCAAATAGATCATCTTGCAATAGTCTCTAAATGTGTTGTAATTTTGCACTCAATGTAGCAATTTGCTACTCATATTTTTTGGTGTGTTTATACCTTAGTTCCTTCAATTTGTGGTTTAAAATCTTCATACTAGACACAATCTGAACATGGCACATCCATGAATTTGCTCATCCCAAGCATCACTCACAACATCCAAAAAGTTTGGCAGTTTAGTCCATACATTGAAGAATCCAAAGGATTTGTTCCCTCTATTGATGTCCTCATTGAATACCAATATCAATGGTGAATGGTTAGACACTTTAGATTGTAATACCTTAGCTTCCACCATTGTGTATGCATCAAACTAATGGATGTTGCCCACTACTCTATCCAACTTGGTATAAGTTCTTGACTTACTCTGCTGTAACACCGCCAAAATGCTAATGACATGAATTACGGAAAACTCCAACAGAAGACTTAATAATAGAAGGTGTTATCGCCGTCCTGATAAGGACAAGGCTCATTGAAACCATTTAATCTTACGACTCATATTCACAATCACAATACCTATTAAACTGAAACACTCTAAGACCAAAGTCCATAATAGTTCAACTTCAATACAATCGATTTAATCATGTCATGTGCAAACTCGCAATCCACACTATACAAGTATATTGAATATAGACCCAACTTGACCCTCAGGTCGATCCCAACATTCATGCTATGCTGAATCCACTGTGAGCATTTGATGACTTCGAAAAGGGCTCGCTAAATGGAGAAACATGTGATACTTCATCACCTAAAATGGAAAACATGAAAACAATTCGAAAATATGAGTTAAAACTCAGTACATGCATTCCTGTATTGTAAAATGAGCGTAGAAATACTGTTGAGGGGTACCCGCCTTTGCAATTTATTTAGTTCGCAATAACAATGAAAATGAAAGTAATATGAAACTAAATTGCTCATTATTATCTAGATGTGAACCCTTTGCAATGATATGATCTATACATCGGTGTACACCTGCCAATCCGATCAAGTGTTGGCCTGAAGCCACGCGGGTAAATGATGGGCTAATGCCCTGTAGATAATAGCTGACGAGGTCACAAATTAAATGGCAAATCACTGTATAAACTGATTCATTAATAAACTTATTAAGAGTTGTAACTTAATAAACATGTTCTGCTTTCTGAACCTACAGGCCATGGACGTACCTTGAGTCTTAAAAATGTTATCTGACTTAATAAAAGTTAGTTGTTTCATAAATGTCATCAGACTTGATAAATATGTTCTGACTTGATAACACTTATGCATAACGGGGAACGATAACTAGGCCTCGACTCTATTTCATAAATGTCATTGTAGGTATGTGTAGTTAGTTAATGATGCTTGCTCACATCATTGAGTGAGTTAAAGTATGTGTAATAGAAATTGAGTAATTAAATGGTATACATAACTTGGTTATTTCAATATAACTTCAAAACTGAATTGATGAAAGTAATTAAATCCAATATAAAATAAATTAAAGTAAAATAGACCACAATGAACTAAATACGATTACAAAGGAATAGGCCATGATGGTGACATATGGGAGAGTGGTTTTGGCCTTTTTTGAAATAGGTTGCTGATACGGGTTAAAGGCTCACTGATGTATAGCTTAGCTCAAGACAAAATCGAGTACACTAGATTGGCTTGATAAATACATTTGATACATTCTGAATTGAGCGAGTAATAGAGGTTTGAAGCCAAGAGAGATATATCTTGGATCAAAATAGGATAAACTGTAATTAACTTGGTCTGATAAATATGGTTTCTAAGTCAAAAATTCTCCCAACTTTTCATATTTCATTTATAAATCCATTAGATATAGAATTCTATCTCAATGAGTCATTGAACTCAATAGAAGCTATTAAGCTCACTAAACTTGGTATTTTCTGTGTAAAAATCCAAAATTGATTCAAAGCTCATAAACAAGCTTCCAAATTATATACTTGTCTTCTTCTTTTTCATTAATCAAGCTAAAAGCTCCATGAAAGTCCATGAATATTCATTTCCTCCTTAAATGACCTTACATTGCCCAAAATACACAAAAATGAGTGCATGATCAATCTCACTCAATCTTTATTATTACTCTTTACACAATTACTCAAAATACTTCCAAAAAATAACCAAACTCAAAATACTCAATCAAAATTTACAAAATCTTATAGAAAATTTGAAAATAATATGGACAATCTACAGTAAAAGTTTCAGAATTTTCCTCCGAGTATACACTGCACAGAAATTGCAATAACAACCCAATTTGCACCAAAGCAAGTCAGTTCACTTTGAAAATTCATAACTTTCACCCTTGACCTCACATGGAGACCTAAAAGCCGAACATGAAAAGATTAAGAAGTCCCTAAAAACTTTCTTTCATAACACAAAATATGTTTCCCACAATAGGGTTCCCAAAATGGTGCTAAAACACAAGTGTGTTAGTTTTGGTCCATTTTGAATAGTTTTGGTAAAACGACCATAACATTTTCTACAGACCTCGGATTAAGGCGATTCAAAATCCATTTGAAAGCTAACACACTGAAATATCTATCCACCAAAAATTATAATTTTGTCACGGGCCGATCATTACCAGTTTAATCCCGAAGTCTGCCTATTTTCCTGAAATTTTCAACTCTCACTGTTTTAGTTGTTCCCTCTCTTTTCACACAAATCCTCAACTTAAATCATTCCTTAAAAGCATGTAAACAATATTTGGTCCAGCCCAACATCATACAAAACCACAACACGCAATCATAATCATTAATAATGCTAAGGGTCACCAAATCAAATACAAATCAATCCCTAAACATGGTTTTAACTTAAGCTTGCATGAACATGATCACCTCTAAACGCTAGCATGATTCAAGCTCATTTCAATCAATAAAAACATCAAAATAACCCTTGATTCTATCAATCCAACATGGTCAACAACCATAAATAGCAAAACAAGAATCAAAACCAAAAATCCAAAGAGACAAGTTTAGGGTTACTCACTTCAAGCTTGATAAAAGTAAAGACGGAGGTGATGTTTAGTGGTTTTCATGATGGAGAATGGTCGCTAGTGGTACTAGTATGTCAGGGGGAACCGGAGGCAGCCAGGGTTGGCCAGAAACTGGCGAAAAAAGCAACAAAATAGCAGCAACAGTAGGGGGGAAAGGGGCTGCCAGCTAGAGAGAGAGAAGAGAGAGAAGTAGGTTGAAATTTTTTGTCTTATTTTCTTAACTTGTCTTACTATGCTGAATTTATACCCAAAAAATAGCTTTTTACTAACCATGGTTAAGCTTAAATCATTGTTATTAGCTAGGGTGATCATGCAAACTTGTTGGGCTTCAAGTTGGGCCGAAATAAGTTGGGTTTAGGAATAAAACGCTTCGTAACGATAACGTTTTTTATGTCATTTGAAATTAAATTTTTGTGACGATATTGACAATCAATGAAATTTGAATTACAAAGTGGGACCCAAAATAAAATATCTCTCAACCGGGATAATTAAATACGATAAATGAAGGTGAAAACTTCAAATAACATAATAGAATTCATTCGATAAATAAATTGGGTGTAATTGAATTAATAAACATGATTTGGTTAAAAAATTAACCATGACAAATTAAATAAATAACCATGATTAATTAAAATAAACATGATTTAAATAAATAAATATGGTTTAGGGTCGGGCTATTACATCTGCTCATTTCAATTGCACCAAGTGAACTGAGCACCCTTTGTTCTTATATCCTCAAGGTTTAGGATGTGAAACATCTACAATAACTCAAAGGGTGCATTATAGTCAATACCATCCATTTTTTCCTTTCACTAAGTTAGAGGATAGCGTTAAAATCCTCCCCGATAAGATAAGGTTCATTAGCTTGGCTTGAACACAGTTCCCACAAAACTCTTCTCTTCTTATAATGATTTGCTCCATAAATCAGAGTAAAAGAAAATCTCAATTCACTAAAATTAATATGGCAGTCTATTAACTGTTCATGAATACTGTCCACTTGCATATCCACTTTAGAAGGATCCCAGAGAAGCCAAATGAACCTCTTTACACAAAGATCAACATTTGACACTTCTCTCTAATTGATAACAATGTTATTTATCTTTCGGTTGCTTCATATTTGTCTCCACCAAGCCAATGACACTAGCCCTTTTCTTCACTAAGAGATTCTTGACCTCCCTTCGACATTGGGGTTTGTTTAAACCCCTCACATTCTAAATAATGACCGGCATGGGGGATCAAATATAATCCCTATGTCTTGGCAATCCACCCTTGCTAATGTTTCTTCACCACCCTTAGACAAATACTTTAGTATAAGAAAGGGTTATGAGTAACCTCAGCTTGGCTGCTCCTATGAGTGACTTCTTGGGACAATCTTCTGTTTTTGACCACCATCTAGTCATGATCAGTGCCATGTGCATCCCTTGCTTGCCTCTTCTGCCTCAGTTGATGCCACAAGTTGGTCCGGTTGCTCAGATTGTGTAACCTTAGTAGATGCAACTTCCTTTTTCTCTGTTCAGAGCCCCTAAATTTTCTTTTCCTTTTTCGAGCCTCAATTAGGCTTAAGTCCATGCTTAGAGTTATGCAACTCTAGGATTCAACACTCTACATTTGTTATGACGATGAACTCTCAACAATTTCTTAGAGCCACCTCACTATAGAATCACAATAACTTAAACCGACCTCTTGGTTTAAGTTTGGGGGAAGTTGACTTGACAACTCCAAGTTCACTCATTAATAATTTTTCACACGTCAATTTCTTTAATCTCATAACAACGCTTAGTACAATAACTCAATGTGTAATCTTAATGCTTTTTCTCACTTGCTTAGGTACTGGCTCTTGCTCCTGTGGTAATTATTTATAGGCTTGCAAGTCGTGATCTTAAACAGCCAAGAAGGAAGTTCTACCTAGAATGTCTTGAAATATGATTTCTGGCACTTGAAATATAATCTATAGATTCTGATTTGATTTTCTTGTGAGCTTAATATTATGATTTAATCTTCTCTGTAAATCAACCACGTTGGATATGCTGCATATGATTTTTTTCTTGCACATGATGTTAGTAATCTCTTAGAAACAAGTAGCAAGAGATTTTGAATATCATTTTGATATTATTTTGCAAATCAAGGTTGTTTCTCCTTTAGCAAGATCAAATCACATAATATTGAACCAAGGTAACTTTGTTCATAATTGGTCATGTATGATATTCAAATTTGAAATTTGAAATTGAATAGGCTAGAGCATATTTTCCAATCAAATAAAATCATTAGATATTATATGATACCCACATATTTTTCTATCCGAAAACACATATTTGGATAGACAATTTAATCCAATCAAATCTGTTAATATTATTCACTTAGATTATATGGACAAATATCCGTAAAAACTCAATATTCTATCATATCACTTCCATTAATAATCAATCCAAGCTTTTCGTCCAAGACTTAAACTATTCAAGTGCTAAGCCCATGTATTAATCAAACGTGTAACCAATTTGATGAATTGGACTAATAAGAATATTATAGATGAAACTGACAAATAATATAAATATTTAATAAACAAACATATCATATAATTATTATCCACATTATTTGTTATCATCAAGATCATTATGTGACTCCTAGAGTCAACAATATCCCACTTTTTGATGATGACAAATAATAACACTAATAGGAAGTGATATTCGTATACACACCTTGATTCATGCATACACTTACCATAAGCTCATTCTTCTCCCTCTTTGTCATCATAAAAAAGGGATGTGGAATATAAACTAACCAATTGATAGCATAGCTCCCCCTTAATATGACACTTATGAAGAAGAGGAAAGGGTTAACCTCACAAGCTTAAATACAATAACATATCATCAAAATCAACCAATTCACTAGGATATATTAAATGACTTGCTAAGGATTGAGAGGTATAAGTATATGAGAAAAAAAATTGACAATTTAGAATAAATTACCTCTCCTCCGAAGGCAATTATATATGGGGCATAAATCAAATAATTCGAGAAAATCTCCCCCTTTCAAAAATCATTAATATAGAAGGCAATTCATATGGCATAAGATATACTAGTTGAGCACATAACAAGTTGAGCACATAACACTATTCACGCCAATTCATATTAACAGCTACAATCTTGATATGACCATTTTTTTCCCAAAAAAACATTATAGCCATATAAGGCATAATGTGTAGGTATTGTACCATATTAATCCAGCTATTTCTCCTTACAAAAATAGTTTAAGCATCTATATAATATCGTATGTGAGAGAGATGCTATAACATTTTTTCATGCAATAAAATATTAAAAGTCATGACAACACAAAGCCGTAATCGAAATATGAACGTATACATGGCTTATGAGGTCATAGATCCATACCAAGATATGGACATAGGTTCCTACACAAAAATATATCAAATAGAAGCATGAAATCTATCTCCACATAAAATATAGTTAAAGCATATAATATCAATCTTTCTCATGCGACCATATCTTATATAGAAGCATGAAAATATTTTATGATCCCAAGAAAATAAACGTTAGATTTTATGCATAAATTTAAGAATTAAAATAAATGTTATCATTACAACCTATAATATATATACTAATATCCAAGAAATAAAATTTCTATATTACTCATGCTTATGGTAAAAAGGCACATAAAACTATTAGCCATTAGAAACCTATTATCTATGCCCATGTCATAATTAGTCTAGGATAATTCAAGAGGTAAAGTATAATCCAATTCATGTGAAAATTTGTTGTCTTAAATTTGCAGCGCAAACACACGGTGCCAATTGTAGTTAGCAATGGCGAGTATGGGTCTTATTCCACGAGGAACTTGGTTCTAGCCACCAGATTGACTTTAACACTCAATTCAGGCAAAACAGATTCAGATTGATGGGATGTAAACAGTACTAAAACTGTTTAATTCAATAATGACAAAGATCCTAGATTGGGATTTAACACACTATTATGCTTTTTGGAACTTGAACTAGATCGTGCAAACATGCCCACGCAAATGACTGAAATGGAATGATTACAAATTGGAACGCATCTACACCTACTTTCGTGGATTATTAGGCTGGCTAATTAATCCAAGTTGCCCATTATCATTAAACTAGAGTCAACAAAGCCACAGGATTGAGTAACCTACAATTCCCAATTGAAACCCTAACTATTTCCATGTGAAGAAATCAGTCGCTCACAAAGTAGGTCTAAGTAAAGGATTCAACTTTCGTTGATCTCCTAAACCCTCACTAAGAACGTAAATACATCCCTCTCAGGTAATTCAATGAACACATGGCGTAGTAAGTGAGAATTCAATCATAAACATGGGCATTCATTCACAAAAACCTGGAACATGATCCCAAATCGCATAATATGGGCTAATCCCAATCTAAGATATGGGATTTATCCATTAAACATCACAACAATCACAATCACAAACAAGAGACTGAAGAACATTGATTTAAGATGAAAACCTAAACTAAAACTGCAAGGGAGAAGGGGAGAGAAGCGCGCCTAAATTTGATAGCAATGATGAATCCAACAATAAACTTACAATTCAACTTCAAATCTAACCTAGGTTAATGTGCAAAAGTGCTCGAGAAAATCCCTTAAAATCGTCTCTCAAAAGTCCTCTCTAAAAGTAATTACAAGATGCCTCAAAACGGCTCGCGAAAATGAACTTAGTTGCGCAGGGCTGAGGCGCGGCACAACCATGCCACATGGAATAGGGTACCCATGCCGTATCTCTAGCCATGACCTATTGAAATTCTGGCATGGCACGGTCAGGCCTATGGGCATGGGGTACCCATGCCAATTCTCTGGATCCCGCTAACTTCTTCCTTCTCTTAAGATTCGTCTTCTTGGCCCTCCTTTCTAGCAATATTAACAGATTTTCTCGTTTTCTTGACAGAAAGTCCTGAAAACACGAAACACCACTATATGATCACAATTTAGACCAAATGAGGCTAATTTAACCCTTTCTCCCCAAGATCAAACATGAAAACAACATAAAAAGGGACAACTAGGGGCTAAAATGAGGTCGAGATAGAGGTTTATCAACTCCTCCATACTTATCTCTTACTTGTCCCCAAGTAAGACTAACTCATGAATGATCAGAAAAAGGGAGATGAACCTCTAAACACATCATTCTCAAAGAACAGATAACAAGTAGTTGATCGAAAGGCCATGCGTCAAAAGAGGCCTAGTCAAGGTGTTCAAAGTACTTTTCAAAACAACACGTACACGACCGTCTATAAATCACCCTACCTAGATGTTACACACCAAACAACCTAATATTGACTCACGTAGCAGGAAAAGACAATCCCCAATTCTTTGTAAGTAAGCATGACCGGTAGGACCTCACCTTAGAATAAAGTGAAACACTCCTCTCAATGTGTTTGGGATGTAGAGGTGCACTCAATACTCAAACCAATCTTGCAAGCTACCATATCCTTGGCAAGACTCTCGATTCTCCACCACTCATGCAAAATGCAAAGATGTCAATCATGAGAACTTCCAAGAGGGTTGTAATGGCGCTAAGGTT
The DNA here is from genome assembly GCA_017589665.1 of Selenicereus undatus. Lineage (NCBI taxonomy): Eukaryota > Viridiplantae > Streptophyta > Magnoliopsida > Caryophyllales > Cactaceae > Selenicereus > Selenicereus undatus. The sequence continues at coordinate 11,291,053 of JACYFF010002017.1, read as the reverse complement.
ATGGGGTGAGAAGGGGAATCATTATAGGAAATGTGGAGCTTTTAACAAAGGGACTAAGGAATGCAACATTTCCACAACAACAAAAACAACAAAAATCCAGTTCACACATCTATTGAGAATGAGATCAAACCCCACAAAAACCATGCTGAAAGAGTTGATTAAACTTATTGAATGAAACGTCATGCCACACACTCATTGACACTTCTCCTTTTTTCTCTCTTTTTAAGTTTCCTTTGTAATTTTATTTATTTATTTATTTTTCCCTTTCTTTTCGAGAAGCAAAAAAAAAAGTGTGAGTGAAATGGGAAATGCCAACTCTCAACTCCTACTCCTCCAAAACAAACACCAAAAATAGAGGGCCACCAAATAGATGGAACTAATCTCATAGCATACCTAACTAGATGTAGAAGTGTTGCATCCACTAGACTTTGGCTAAGGTATGAGGATTATGCATAGGCCAAAGTATAGTGAATAAGGTACAACAACAAATAGGGGAAAGGCTCAAAGGTTTAGCGAGGGGAATAACTCACATCAATGGGCAGCTTTTAGGCTCAAGTGGTTAAGCAGAACAAAAGGGCCTCAATCATAATGCACATGCCAAATGTGATCTTGAAGAGAAACATGCCAAGTTCTAGAGATGCGTTCATGGATGAGTCACACAAGAAAGAAAATATAAGACTATATGTAAAGAATAGTCAATATGCTCAATATCTTGTAGGAAAATCTACCATAGTTAATGCAACTCACTCAAAAATACCAAGTATTGCAGTTGATCAAATCAAGCTACATGAATCTCAAGAATAAGTGGCGCATAACATAAGACAAAGTAATTATGGATGGTGATGTTAAATAGTTTCACAAAATCTTACACCAAGACAAACCACACCTTAACACACAATCTATTCAGTCAATCAATCAGTAACTCTTGCATAGTCACCATAACTAGGAAAGTAGTAAAATACACAGAAGATAATGAAGAGAAGGGTAAGGATAGGTACTTGGAAAGCTTAAGAATGCCCAACTCGATCATTTATCCTCTTACGATGCAAAAATTTAACCTATATGCTCTAAACTACTTGCTCTATTAAATGAAAACAAATGCAGAAACAGCCAAATAGACTACATGAAGTGTTATCTATATGATGTAAATACAAGAGATGTCGTTGAAGTCCTACCCCTCATCCACAAATTCATCCAATGAGCTACAAGCTCACCCCCCCCCCATGCTTAAGACTTTCATTGTGCTCAATGAAAGGAGCTTAAGACTTTCATTGTCCTCAATGAAAGGATGCATAAAGTAGCAAGGGAAGGAAAACTCATAGGATGAGGGAGAAATAGGGGAAAGGGGGAAAAGAACGACATCTTTTTTTTTATTTTGTTTTTGAGAAAAAGTTAAATACTTGGGTTGCCTACCAAAAAGCGTTTGTTTTAGGTCCTTAGCTTAACCCTTACCTCCAAATGGTAGAAGATAGTGACAAGGGAGGTGGACTAATAGAGATATGGAATGGTGTTGTAGGGTCCACTACCTCCCCGGTACAAGCAGAAGTGGTCCCGAGATTGGTTGGGATGGGCAAAGGAAGATCAGAAAATACTATAGATCTCATATAGGGACCCCCATCCCCATCAGACACCACGGTCCTGGAAGTAATAGCTGAGAGAAGAGGGATGACTGGAAATGAGTGAGCAGTAGGCACTGGAGATGTTGTGTGCAGAGGGAAATAGAAATCCATCGTCTCTCCACACAATCGAAAAGACATACTGTCAGCCTGCACATCAATCACCGCCCATACGGTGGTGAGAAATGGCCTCCCCAAAATTTTAGGGACCTGCGGGCTGTCCTCCAAATCCAACACCACAAAATCACAGGGGATAAGGAGCTTGACCACCTAAATAAGAACATCTTCTATAATACCCACATGTTGCTTGATGGAGCCGTCTACCAGCTGAATAGAAACAATAATGGGTGTTAGGTTCAGCCACTTCAACTTGTTGTAGAGTGGGAGAGGCATTAGGCTCACACTAGCTCCCAGATCTTACAGAGCTCCCTCAATCTACAAGTCTCCTATAGCACAAGAGATGGAGAAACTACCTGGATCATGAAACTTCGATTGTGATCCCCATTGTAAAACTGCGCTGCAATATTCTCTAATAGGAGCTACAAAATTATTCTCAATCATTGCTTTTTGGGAAAGGAGCTTCCTCAGAAATTACAAATAGGAGGGTGCTGTCTTAAGGGTGTCCAAGAAGGGCATATTAACATGCACCCTCTTCAATAGAGCTAGCAACTTGACAAACCTAGGCTCAAGCATGAATCTTGCCACTCGCTGAGGATATAGAATGGGTGGCACATATGGGCGCAGTGGGGGTGATTGGGTGCCCCTTTCCTCTAAAATTTGTTCCTCTCTCTTCTTTGTCTCATTCGTTCCCATATGCATAGAAATTGTAGCTGTCTCTTGAAGCACCATAACAGGGCTCTCCACTAACCTGTCACTTATTGCAGAAATAACATTGGTGTCCCCTCTGGGGTTAGTCTTAGGATGGCATGGTAGCTACCCCTGAGGCCTTGATAGACTACTGACCTGCTAAGCTATTTGGGAAATCGGGGGGGGTCCATAATCCTCTAGTGGGAGGCCATAGCATCAAATTTGAAGGTTATCTGATTTATCGACTCACTAAGGGCTTCATTGGTCTTAGTCTCGGTCTGAATGAAGTGCTCCATAAATTTTCAAGTTAGACTTTCGCTACGTGGGTAGAAGAGGTGGGTTGTAAGGTGCTCTGTATTAGAAACCAGGTGATTGCATAGAACTCTGAGGGTTGGGATGAGGTTCTTATAAGGAGGATTGGGGTGGCTCTTCTATCTAGAGTTATAGGCACTAGAGTAAGTATTGCTCTGCAGTGGGGGGGTAAAGTTGTGGACGGCGTTGACATGTTCAATGGTAGAAGGACCATTGTAGCATTCAATGGATATGTGCTCCTACACACCACAAGTCTCGCAGACAGCGTAGACTCTAATGGATGACCCTGAGGAACCTCTTGGAGTAAGATAAGTACCTACTCTATTGGGTCTATGTGCCAGTGCATCCACCCTGCCGGTTAGGAGTGTCACAGCATCGACCTCATAATTGCCATTGTTGCTCTTCGGGTTGGTTCTCTCACTCGACCCATGATAGTTGGTAGAATTCATCTCTTCCACAAAGCTTTAGCTGCATCAATGGACTTCCCCATTAAAGCATCCCCTGCTGTGGCATCCACAAAAATCTTCACTGACTGCTTTAGCCCATTATAGAACGTTTGGACTAAGAGCCAGTCAGGAACACCGTGATGAGGACACTGTCACTGAAGGTCCTTGAATCTCTCCCATGCCTTGTACAGGGACTCCCCGTCTAGTTGTGTGAAGCAAGTGATGTCGATCCTCAACTTTGCAGTTTTTCCTGCTGGAAGTATTTGCTGAGAAGGGCTTTGGAGAGAACCTCCTAAGTAGTGAATGAGTTGGGCTCCTCATTCTACAGCCAGTCACTCGCTCTGTCCCGTAATAAGAATGGGAAGAGCCTCTTTCGAATTGCATCGGCGGGTACCCCATTCAACTTGATGGTGTCACACTACACAAGGAAGTGACGAAGGTGCATGTTGGGGGTTCTTAGAAGGGTGACCGCCAAACTGGTCTTTCTCCACCAAAGAGATCAGAGCTGCTCGAAGCTCGAAATTATGTGCCTCGATCATTGGGCTCATTATGGAAGATGTGATGCCCAAAGATTGCGGCATAGCATAATCTCGCAACACCCTATGGTCTTGCCTTGCCATCTCTACTACTGCTCTCTTCTTTCTTCTCGCTTTTCCATCTCACTTTTGAGCGGTTGCTTTGATTTCAAGATTGAATGGGACAAGGTTTTGATTCCCTTGGCTCCTCTTGTGCATGCAAAGCAAATACTCCACCAACCATAAGCAGTGCCAATCAATAAAAGAGAATAGGGTAAAAACAAAGAAAAAGGAAAAAGGACTAATCTAGAGTGTTTTGGTTGCTTTTGATTATAAAACAAACAAGTTCACTAGCAACGGAACCAATAACTTGTTGTCTTAAATTTATGCGTCACGCATACGGTGCCAATTGTAGTTAGCAATAGCGAGTACAGGTCATATTCCACGAGAAGCATGGTTCTAGCCACTAGATTGACTTTAACACTCAATTCAGACAGAACGAATTCAAATTGATGGGAACTGAACACTACTAAAACTGTTTCATTCAATAATGACAAAGATCCTAGATTGGGATTTACCACACTATTATGCTTTTTGGAACTTGAACTATATCGTGCAAACCTACCCATGCAAATGACTGAAATGAAATGATTACAAATTGGAATGCATCTACGCCTACTTTCGTGGGTCATTAGACTAAATAATTAATCATAATTATCTATTATCATGAAACTAGAGTCAACAAAGGCACACGATTGAGCAACCTACAACTCCAAATTGAAACCCTAACTATTTTCATATTAAGAAATCAACCACTCACAAAATAGCTCCAAGTAAAGGATTCAACTTTCGTTGATCTCCTAAACCCTCACTAAGAACATGAATACATCCCTTTTGAGTAATTCATCGAACACATGGCTTATTAAGTGAGAATTCAATCATAAACATGGGCATTCATTCACAAAAACCTAGAATATGATCCCAAATCGCGTAATAGGGACTAATCCCAATATAAGATATGCGATTTAGCTACTAAACATCACAACAATCACAATCACAAACAAGAGACTGAAGAACATTGATTTAAGACGAAGACCTAAATTAAAACTGCAAGAGAGAAGGGGGAGAGAAGCGTACCCAAATTTGATAGTAATGATGAATCCAACAATAAACTTGCAATTCAACTTCAAATCTAACATAGATTAATGTGCAAAAGTGCTTAAGAAAATCCCTCAAAATAGCCTCTTAAAAGTCCTCTCTGAGAGAAATTACAAGATGCCTCAAAACGGCCCCTGAAAATGAATTTAGTTGCACAAGGCTGAGGCACAGCATGACTGTGCCACGGGGTACCCGTGCTGTATCTTTATCCACAACCTGCTGAAATTTTGGCATGGCATGGTCGGGCTTATGCGCATAGGGTACCCGTGCCTATTCTCTGAATCCCACTGACTTCTTCCTTGTCTTGAGATTCATCTTCTTGGCCCCTTTCTACCAATATTAGCATATTTTCTCATTTTCCTAACATACACTCCTGAAAATACGAAACGGCACTATATGAGCACAATTTAGACCAAAGAAGGCCAATTTGACCCTTTCTCTTCAAGATTGAACATGAAAGCAATGGACAAAAGGATCAACTAGGGGCTAAAATTAGGTCAAGATAGAGGTTTATCAAAATACAATGTAAGTAAAGCCGTATGACTAGTGTCTAAGACCATAAAAATCATGTGTCTGTGGAGATAACAACCTATGATGTCAAGTACATGGGCATGGGACATGTACCATTAAGAACTCATTATATCTTCCCCTTAATTTATGCCAAAACTATTATAATATAATTTATATGTCAATGGTATATTGATCGATAAAATTATCAAAACCATGAGTAATATGTTGGATGCGATGTATGTAAGTTGTATGAAAAAATGACACTATCATAACAATATATACAATTTCATATGAAGGTATAAGATCACAAAAGACATGAAAATATTGAATATTAGGAATATACGACGTTTCTTCCTTGCAACATCAAGATCATGTTGATTAAGATGACTTGTTTTAAGTGTTCAAGTCAAGAAGACAAATCAAAAGTAATGAAGCTTTTCAAAAGCATGCATGGAACAATATATATATGTGGACTGTTGATCTCTTTCTCCCCCTCAAATAAATATAGCAAGGGGAATTATTTGCCTCAATTTTCAAAGATAAAATGTTACCAATAATAGGAATTCAATAATATGAATTGAGAGTTTTTTTTTTGGCTCAGCCATCAAGTACTCTTATAAAATAAACTTACATATTTCTCAAAGTACTTTTGAAAAATTTGGGTCCATTAGTGTCTACCATATTAAGTGGTCTGTTTCCCTTTGGAATCCAAATCAGAATAATCTTTGAAGATGGTTTTCTAAGTGGACATGAGTATGCAATATGACCCGTTTTAGAACAATAATTACACATTCTGACATTCTTTTTATATAGAGTGTAGATTTAACAAAGAAATTTTTATAGGTATTCTTTTTATTTAAGTAATTATATCCAATTCCCTCTTTGTTAAAAGATGCTCTTTGGGTGTAAAGTAGCTTGTCCAAAATTTCTTGTCCTTGTGTGAATTTTAAAACTATTTTGTGATCTTTATCACACTTGGCTTGCAATTTCATATTCTTATTTTCTAAACTCTTAACTTTATCATGAAGATCATTGTTCAATTTTTCAAGAGCTACATTCGTTCGATTTACTTCTCGAAGATCTTTCTTAAGATCTTTACACTTAGATATCTTCGTTCTAGTTCAGTGAAACTAACTCAGGCATTAATTAATTCTTCTTTAGAGCATTCATAGAGAGTTGATACATCTAAGTCATCTATATTTTCATACTCAGATCTTCCATCATCTTATACTTTCTTTGCCATGAGACAGATGTTAGTGATGTGTTCTTCATCACTTCCACTGTCACTTGTGTCGCTATCACTCCAAGCTACGATCATTGCTCTCTTGTTATCTTTCTTTTTAAATATCCGTGTTTCTCCCATCTTTTGGATTAGTGGACAATCTTCAACAAATGCCCTGCCATGCCACATCCATTACAAGAACTAACATTAGTGTTGTCTTTATGAAAAAACTTACCTTTGAAGGATTTGTCATTTCTTTTTGACATAGATCCTTTTGAGTTGAATCCTCGTTGATTGAATTTTTTCTTTAGCCTCATTTTATTAGGGCCTCGAACAATCAATGAGAATGCCTCTTCATCATTGTCGTTAGATTCTTCCTCATCTGAATTGCACTTGTATAGTTTTAGGGCTATTCCTTTCTTTGAGTTTTCTCCCTCGTCTTCTTTGAGATGAATCTCATGTGTCAAGAGTTTTCCTAGAAGATCATCTAGCTCCAGCTTCTTCAGATCTTGAGCTTCTTCTATTGCGGCAACTTTTGGTCCCCATTTATTTTTTAGAAGACATCGAAGAATCTTTCTCACCATCTCTTCATTTGTGTAGATCTTACCAAGCGACTTCAAGTTATTGGTGATGTCGATGAACCAAGTGAACATATCTTTTATCGATTTGTTTATCTGCATTTCGAATAGTTCATATTGATGTATGAACATATTCATTTTGGTTTCATGGACTTGGTTGGTCCCTTCATATGTAACAATCAGTTTGTTCCAAATCTGCTAAGTTGTATCACATGTGGAAATTCAGTTATATTCGTTAGCATCTAAACCATAATAAATGTTTAGCTCTTGAATTTTCAGTAAGTTTATTCCAATCGACACTAGTATATTGATCTCTTGGTTTATCAACTTCTTCTCCCTTATCATTTTTTATCTTAGGAATGGAATATGGTCCGTTGTTCACAATCTCCGACAGCTCAATCTCTGTAGATCCAATAAACATATGCATAGTATTTTTCCAATAAGAAAAATTAGTTCCTTTAAATAAGGGGGTCTAATAGTAGATCGGCCTTCAATATTGACATCTTCTTAAAAGGCCATGATCGTCACCCACTTGACAGTTAAGTCAAAAGAAGTGTGGGACTGGCTCTGATACCAATTGAAGATTCAAATTGCCCTAAAGGGGGGTGAATAGGGTGATTTCAAAAATTTTAGATTAAAATTGAATGCAAAAGCGCAAATCAAATAGAAGTAATAAACAAGGACATTTTAACGAGGTTGGACCTCAATTAGACTTAAGTCCCTACCTAGAGTTATCGAACTCTAGGCGACAACTCTAGAATTCAACACTTCACTTTTTTTTTTTATTAAGATGAACTCTCAACAATCTCTCAGAACCACCTCACTCTAGAGATCCCAATTACTTAAACCAACTTCTTGGTTTAAGTTTGGGGGGAGTTGACCTCACAAACTCCAAGTTCACTTAATAATTTTTCACACCTCAATTCTTTGATCTTAGAAGAAAGCTTAGTACAACAACGCAATGTGTAATCTCAGTGCTTTTTCTCACTTGCTTAGCTGCTTGCTCTTGCTCATGTGGTCACTATTTATAGGCTTGTAAGTTATGATCTTAAACCGCCAAGAAGGAAGTTTCTGCCTAAAATGTCCTGAAATCTTATTTCGGGCCCTTGAAATATAATTTGTAGATTCTGATTTGATTTTCTTGTGAGTTGAATATTCTGGTTTGACCTTCTCTGTAATATGCTACATATGATAATTTTGTTGCATATGATGTTAGTAATCTCTTAGAAACAAGTAGCAAGAGATTTCGAATACCCTACATTGGAGGCCTATTCCAACCTTCGAGCTACTTCAGCGTAAGATCGTCATCCTGATGACACAGTACTATGATTCTATTGATTAGATGTGGAATTCAAACCAGAAAGCCTAGATTGATTTTCCACCAATGTCATACTCTCCTAGCAATCGTGATGAAATAGGATCGCCATTTTGGCATCCCAGCAGAGCCTAAACAAACTACTTTCAATGTCTTAACTTAGTTGTATTTCTTAGAAATAATAGTGTCATTTATATCTCACAAAACTAAATTCTAAGCTCTTAATTTTAAGATAGACAATTTTATGGAATGGAGGAAACAATGTTCCAAATTTAAAAATAAAATCCTAACTAAACTAGCTAATTGCACTTATGTTAATTTTCAAATTTCCAAAATCACTAGTTAAATATCTCAAAAATAGGAAAATTTACAGGAGGGTCACACATCAAAAAGCCTTGAACCAACTCATTTTTTTTGCAACAAATGAGTGTTGGCTTTGGAGGGAAAAACAAGTGAGTGAAAAAGTAAAAACAAATGCAATTACCAAGATACCCTTAGTGAGTTAAACCTTCCTCTTTCTCCACTTGGGTTTCTCTACCTGGGTTGTTACTTTCTCTCTCCACCTGGGTTGTCACTTTCTCTCTCCACTAAAACTTGGAAGCAAAAACAGGGGCTCGATTTGCGCTACGGCCTAAACCGAGGGTTTGTGCGAAGTACATAGATGCCCTCTCTCTCTCTCTCTCTCTCTCTCTCTCTCTCTCTCTCTTAATCTCTCTCCATAATTAAATATACTCCTAAAAGTGTGTGGTAGTGAGCAATTTTGCTTCAAAATTGAGGGAAATCTTGCCTCAAATTTCTTCAGTGAAGCGTGAATGTGGGAGAAGAATTGGTTGAAGCAAGGTACGTATGTGTAGGTCAGAGAAAGTGTAAAGGGAGGCTTGGACTTGAGCTTGGAGTGTTTGGTGATGGTGGATACGTGACAATGGAGGGCAACCGTGAACTCGGAGAGGGAAGGGTTACATCTGACGGTGGTAAACGACTGCAAGCAGAGTGGCAAACAGCAGGTATATGAAATATTATTTAAACTTTAAGAGTTTGGTATGTGGAATGACGTTATGATGAATGTTTTAGGTTGTAGGAAGGGTAAATGTCTGGGGTTTAATGTATGCCATGTTGTTGGTCATCGTTTACCATGCTATCATAAGAGTAGTTGTTGTGTGAACCCAATTGCATGGGTGGCGGGGGGATGCATGAGGGTGGGATTTGGGGTCATTCTACTCCAAGGAAGATAATGTTGTTAAAACCCACATTGAATACAAACAAAGCAGTGGTAAACGAGGGAAAATGTGTTGTTCACCATGGTAGACATAGTGTACTAAATAGGTACACCGAGAGCAGTGGTGTTGGCGACTCTTATTATGTTGTAGTGAGTGTATATCATGGTAGTGATGTTGAACAAAATAGGTAAATCAAGGGAAATGACTTATTGTAGGTGAGGTACATAGATGTTGGTAATTATAGTGTGATAAAGGTGCACATGTAATTGCTTAGATTTTAGGCATTAAAATGAACGCAATGCAGTGAGCGGCATCATGTTGTAGTGATTGCATGGCATAGTACACATGATGGCTAATTTGGTCAATGACGGGAAGGTAATTTATGTGAAGCCCCTCCCTAACTAAATATGGCTACAACTACAGTCTACAATGTACAGTTATTGATTAAAAATTTACTGTCATAGAGGTCCATAGTTAAATGATGCTTGTTTAGGTTATGAACCTATGATGCAATAAATGTATACCGTGGTAAACATGATGGAATACTTTGGTAAACAGTAGGAAGTATTTTGTATACAAATCGCATCCCATGTTTGGTGAATCATGGGGAAGGGAATATCACTGTGTACTAATTTAATGTGGTGTGTAATGTGTTCGTTCTGATTTATGTGTTACAAATGTTTGGAATGGAGTTGCGTAGTAGACAGAAACGAAATTGAAGCCCCATTGCGGAACCAGCAGACATGGGTGAGGAGAATTCACATAACGAAAACGAGAAAAGCGAATCTGATTATGAGAATGAGGAGAGTGGCAGCTGCACAAGCAGCCCGTTAGTGTCGTTTAACGAGGAGGAAGGTACAAGCAACAGTCGGAACGTAGGGGAGGAGACGCGATCGAAGGATAGGCATCTCATTTACTAGTACGGTATTCTTGTCATTTTAGTATGTCAATTAAGTGTCTTTACCATTGTCTTCGCTGTCTCTTTATGTGCCACTATTATTCTGTATTTGTGTTCACAATTGTACATCCCTTATTAGTAATCCTAACTCTAGTCAACTTGAAATTGTTTACATCGAACTTCATTATGGTTAACGCCTCTGTATACTGACATGTTTATGTATACCACAATGTTATCAACTGCTCACCAAGGTAAGAACTACATGATAAGCGGTAAACCACATAATATGAAAATGTACAACCATGTGGAGCTTGACCCGACACTGCAACCCACATATCATTCATAGACAAACATACTATGGACACACTTTTGGACCAAGCGTCTCCCGTCTAGCTTGCAGGGATGGTTTATGGTGAGAAACTTCTCCCTCGAAAATGGTAAAGCACAGATTGGTCGTATACTAGTAAGCAACCGTGTTCAGTTTACCACCAACCCTATTGGGTCGCTTTCTCGGGAACATTCAAACAGTAAATCACAATCAGGGTACCAGTTTCTAAACTAGCAATGAGTTTACCCATTTGAAAGCACGGCTTACCAGGGTCAACTTGTTGCTTCCATTGGGTGAACATGGAAGGCGATCTACAAACATTCAACCTGTAAAGATTGAGTTGAAGATGAAGCAAACATGTTGGTTGTCCTGTGACATCTCTGCCACTATCACTACCACAGAAAACACATACCACAATCACCAACAAGCACTACACGTATTATATCTTAGGGCAACAAACAAATCTGTGTATTAATGAAATTCTACAACACAATCGTATGTCCTGCTTGCGCTCGGAACATAGGAACCATCCAATAAACTTTCAACATCCACAACATCGCTTTCGTAGCTTGCATCAAAATCAACACAGGGATTATGACAGGTGTGCCTCGTATGTCCACCTTCGCTATATTTTGAGCACCTCCAAGATTTTGTGTCGTGCATTTGTGACTCCCTGTGCTTGCACGGACCCCCCAAGCACTCAACAATCGTTTCCAAGAATCAGTCACTCTTCAATTTTCTTATCACACACTATACCACATGCGAAATTGAAAAGATGGGTGTTTGTATCAAGCGCGCTGGCCGCAAGCAATGTCCCCTTGTAAGGTCCGCTAAGATACCTATACCAGGTGTCACAACAACGACTACCGCATTAGTCAATCGGTTAACCATCTTCCCAATTACCCTACACGTCGTACAATAATAATTTTTTGTCATTGCAACCAATAATGCATCAATTACTGCACAGAAATACATAATAAGAGTCGCCAACACCACTGCTCTCGGTGTACCTATTTAGTACACTATGTCTACCACGGTCAACACCACATTTTCTCTGGTTTACCACGACTTTGTTCGTAGTCAATGTGGGTTTTAACAACATTATCTTTCTTGGAGGAGAATGACCCCCAATCCCACCCTCCTGCATCCCCCGACCACCCATGCAATTGGATTCACGCAACAACTACTCTTATGATAGCATGGTAAACGATGACCAACAATATGACATACAATAAACCCCAGACATTTATCCTTCCTACAGCCTAAAACATTCACCACAACGTCATTCCACATACCAAACTCTTAAAGTTAAAACAATATTTCACATACTTATTGTTTATCACTTTGCTTGCAGTCGTCTACCATCGTCAGATGTTCGAACCCTTCCCCCTCTGAGTTCACAACTGGCCTCCATTTTAGATATTCACCATCACCAAACACTCTAAACTCAAGTCCAAGTCTCCCTCTACACTTTCTCTAACCTACACCTATATACCTTGCGTCACCCACTTCTTCTCCCACATTCACGCTTCACTGAAGAAATTGGAGGCAAGATTTCCCTCAATTTTGAAGCACAATTGTTCACTACTATATGCTTTCAGAAGTAGATTCAATTATGGAGAGAGATTAAGAGAGAAAGATAGCGCATCTATGTACTTTATACAAACCCTTGATTTAGGCCATGGTGCAAATCGAACCCCTGTTTTTGATTCCAAATTTTGGTGGACAAAAAAATTGACAACCCAAATAGAGAAACACAGATGGAGAGAGAGAAAGGTTCAACTTATTACGGGTATTTTAATAATTACACTTGCTTTTACTTTTTCACTCACTTGTCTTTTCCTCCAAAAACAACACTCATTTATTGTAAAAAAAAGCTAATTGAAGATCTTTTAATATATGATCCTCCTGTAAATTTTCCTCAAAAATATTCATTTGATTAGCGCAAATTGGCAATTGTCAAAGACGTGTCCAAATATCTTGAAGTACGTGTCCAAATATCTTGAAGTAAGGACCACGATGTGCACAGAAGCAATAAGATTCTTCCACATTAAAACACGAGTCCAAATGACAAAAGGGTGATCCAAGACGGCAAGCAGCCCGGAAATTGAACCCTTTTTTGCATTTTTTTCTCCATTTTCTGGCAGTTCCTTGCTTTCATGGATGGGGCCTTCTCCCGCTTGAGATATCACATCTTGGAGTACGCAATTACAATTAAACCCTTTATTAAACGTTCAAAATATGCAAGTACAACCGCCCACTTTGATTGTAGTACCGTGTACTTTTCATTATATACAATAAGGTTTGTTCATCTCTCCTTCCCCTCAATTAACGAGAAGTGCATAATTATTCATAGACGAGGGGGAACAGGGAGATGGGCGTGTCAGCTTGTTGCTGCCTCAAACCATTGCCTACAAGGCCCTCCCTTGATCCTGCATCTTCATCGCCCTCCTTGCTCACAGCGACAAATCTTGCTCCAAGGTAACGAAGTAAATTGTCCTTACATATTGTTGTGTATTTTTGCTATCATTTTCTTGTTTCAAACATTTTAAAATCATGAGGTCAAACGATCAGATTGCCTCAATTTAGAAAATTCAAATGTCTACAGGGTCATCCTGACTAGTCTATGGATCATGCTGAATTCGATGCATTGGGTCGGTCCATCACAAAGTAACCTTAGTATGATAAACCATTATTAAGGGCATGTTTTTCTCGTTGACTTTTTTTAATTTATTGACTCCAACCTATTTTAATTCATTTTAATTAACTTCAACCCACTTCAATAAAAAAATTTAATTTTAACTCATTTCAACCAATTTTAACTTACTAAATAATCCACTTCAATCAATTTCAACCTACTTCCTTCAAAATTTTATTCCCACTATTTTAACTAATTTCAATTCATCATATAAAAGAATACCAACTTCAACTTACTTCGACTACTCTAATCTACCTTAACCAACTTCAACTTACTTCGACTACTCTAATCTACCTTAACCAACTTCAACCGACTTTAACAAAAAATACTAACTTCAATCCATTTCGATTCACCTCAACCTATGTTAACCAACTTCACTATTTTACCAATCTCAATTTACTAACAAAAAGAATAGACTCTAAGTCATTTTAAGTTAGCTTTTCTTTTTTTAAAGGGAGAAATCTTCTATCTAAATTAATACTTATTCGACCATTGACATTAACAAATTAGTATAGTTTAGATTGGTCCATTTTACTGAGAAATTGATTTAAAGTTATTTTACCTGTGTTTTTGCCCCAGGTCGTATGCTTGTTAATTATTGATTTACAGAAGGATTTTTTATTCGTTTGACTTAGCTCCATTCGTGGTAGTTTTGTACGCAGGAAATGTGATGGAAGATCATTGTGGAAGAGCAATCAAATGGTGGGCCTGGCATGTAGCATGATAATTGGTCTAGAGATGGTGGATCTTATGAGCAACATTGGTCACAACGCAGGGTACTCAATGGCAAGTGAATTAGCAAAGGAATCTCAAATGATATTACCCGACAAGAAGGATAAGCCGACGAGAGTTGCAAAATGGAGTGAGAAACGAGTTTGCCCACCATGGCATTTGAACTCCTTGGAGACCATTGTCCCTGAAGACCTGCCTAGGCCTTCTGCCCATAGGAAATGGGAATGGGTTTCCTCCTCCTCCCAATGGGCTCCGGTAGTTAAATCATCGGTCAAATCAAGGAACACCAGTTGTTTCTCATTGTAATTTCTAGATATTTTTCTCCTTTTTTAACCCGTCCTTATTATTTTGAGCACCATCCAGTTTCAGAAAAATTGTTTTCTGTATACGAGGGTGTATTTATATAAGTTGTATTTGGCACACAGGCATATTATTTTGAGCACCATACAATTTCAGAAATTTTGTTTATGCATACAAGGTTGAATTTATATAAGTTGTATTTGGCTCATAGACAAGTTTATCATTGTGGTTTTTTTTGGGGGGGGGGGGGCGGCCGCGCGGGGGACACGTGTAATTATTTGTGATTGATAGTTTTTAAAGCTTTTAGAGTGTTTGTGAAGGTGTTACTTTATATTAAAGGTTTCTTTCTACTTTCTAGTAAAATTTTTGGTAAATTTTGTTAGTTGTCAGGTGAAGATAGTTTAAAAAATTCGAAGGTTTGTTATAATTTATGAACTTTTTTCAAATAAAAAATAACAAAATTCCACAAAGAGAAACTCTGCTTGATCTTGTTGGTGGCAAGTTGGAAGCCAAATTGGAGAATTGAGTTGTAATGGTAGTATGAATTGTACGTTACTTGATTTAAGAGCAACTATAGGCTTATTGGAGTACAAGGTAGTTCAGGTTGAAATAAATTAGAGAGACAGATAGGAGTTATATGAGCGTCAGAAATATGTGTGAATTGTTCTATATCTTCTTTTCATATGGCGCAAGATTACAATAATTATAGACAAGAGTAAGCATGCTTCCTTGCCACCCAGGACTCGTAGCTAAACGTGAAATATAAAATCGTACCCATATATGAAAAGGAAACTTAACGAATTAACAAAAATAATACAACTATTTTGTTCCTAGCATTCCACCTTAAGTTGGAGCATGTAAATTGACAATGCCCAATTTGAATCTTAGAAATTGAAACTATTGCTAGCTGAAGGGTTTCGTAAAAAATATTGACAATATGATACTTCAAATGAACATAAGCCGTTTGAAGATATAAATTATCTTCAATATAATTGAATTAAAAGCCTCCCTAAGCACTAAGAGTCCTTTTTCTTTTACATAGCAAGGTTCAGGAAAGCGACAGAAGGGGAAGTTATCTCCTTCATGTAGGAACTATCATTAAGAGTGAGAGGATAGGGTGTAGTCGAAGCTCAGTACATGCAAACATGTATTGTTAAATGATCATTGAAACATTGATCGGGCCTACTTTGTAATTCATTTTAATTTAAAATAGGGAATTAGATTAATTTAAAACTGCAATATTCTTTACCTGATTATGATATTGTTTTTGTGTCATGTCATTGCTAATTCATAGGAGGCACCTAATCATTAATAATGACACTTTGGGGGTTTTCGTATGATGCAAATTTTGTATATTTATGTACGTTCTCTAAAAAGAATTCGCCTTCCGTAGCACAGGGGTTCATTTCCTTCGCCCAAATTGCAAAATTGGATCCAAATGAAATATCCCCCAACCGAGAGTTTTTGCATTTTCTTGGCATTGTTGTTAGGAGCATGCACTCACTAAACAAAAAAAAGAGACAAAAAAATAAAAAAAAGAGACAAAAAAAACTTTTAATGCTGAACTTTAGCCATGAACCACTAGTAGTCATATACATAACCAAGTGTTTGAAAAACAATGTTGAAAATAGGGAAAGGAATAGGTTCAGGTAGAGGAAGGTGGAGGAGGGAATTTGGCTGGAAGAAGTATCTTACTCTGACATTGAATAAGAAGACGAGATCTTCGTTTTTACTAATTTAAGTAGTTCTTCTGAAGATGAATCATACGGAAGCACATGAACAACATGATGAAGCAGAAGCATTGTTATGTTTCAATCTCCTCTTTCCTACTTTAATTGCCCCTGGATGGATGGTGAGGTTCGAAGTTATTTTGTGATAGGCCTAACAATAAGGTATTAGATGTTAGCATATATTTGACCAAAATCTAAATGGGTTCTGACAAATTAGACCTTTTGGCCTTGTTTTAGCCTATCATTAAGTGTCAATATACTTTACACAGAGCATCAAGGAGTAGATATCGTGTCCTTGTGTTGCATAGGGTGCAAAATTATATATATATATATATATATATATATATATATATATATATATATATATATAAAACTTATGTTTGGTATATTTATCATTTGTGATAATTGTTATGTTTACAATTAGGGCATATGGTTCTCACTGGGGCTAACAGTGTAGCGACCGGCCCTAAAGTTATGCTCAAGGACCCTTAGCCAACCCTTAGGGCTAAAAGTGTAGTGACCGGCCTCAAGGACGTGCTCAGGTGCATACAATTGTTTATTTTACGACTTGGCTATTGAAGGGATTCTCACCTGGTGCTCATGTTCTTCATTGTTGGAATTTTCTCATCTCTAGAAAGAAGGCCACTACTAAAAAAGTTCATATTAACGACGGAACTCGGGGACGGAAAATATTAACGATAGATCTGGCGATGGAAATGACGACAGATAAATAGCTTCACAAAAAAGTCATATTGGACGACAGATATGGCGACGGAAATTTAAATCCGTCGCCAAAATTGGCGTTAGGCGACAGAAATTCCGTCGTCAAAAAATAATTTTTTTTTTTAAAAAGTGGCGACGGATATTTTGTCGCCTAAAAAATATTTTTTTTAAAAAAAAATTTGGCGACGGAATTTCCGTCACCAATTTTTAAAAAAATATAATTTTTTTTAAAAAAAAGGTGGCGACGGAAATTCCGTCGCCACTTAAAAAAAATTTAAAAAAAAAAACCAAGGTGGCGACGGAATTTCCGTCGCTATTCCGTCGCCACCCCATTTAAATGAAACTAACTTCTGGTTTCATTTCATTGCAGCCCGCGTCGAGGAGAGAGAGAGAGCGACCGAGAGCCCGCTGCGAGCAACGCCAGAGCCCCCCCCCCCGGCGGGGCCCGCCACCGCCGCCGGCTGTCCGCCCCTCCTGCCACCAGTCACCTCCCCTTGCCGTCGGCCGCCCTCAGCCACCCCCCACCGCCGGTTTTTTGAAGTTAATTGAGGTATTTTTCTCACCTAAACAACTTGAAATTTCTACAAATTTTTGTATTACATTGTTAGAATTTTATAGTTAGTTCATATTTATGTTGAAATGTGGTGTTTGTGTGAGATTATTGGATTAATTTCGTTCAAGATTGGGGTAAATGCGATTTAGGGTTTAGGTTTGGTAGTTTGAAGTTAAAGTTTGATATATTGGTGGAATGAAATGGTTTCATTGATAATGTTGTTGAAATGTGCAATTTGTGTGAGGTTATTATTCTAATTCGTTACAAAAATTTGTTAAATGCGATTTAGGGTTGAGGTTTGGTAGTTTGAAGTTGAAATTTTATATGTTGGTGGAATGAAATGTTTTAATTGATAATGTTGTTGAAATTTGGTTGGAGATTTTGCTCAATGCAATTTAGGGTTTAGGTTTGGTGATGTGAACTTGAAATTTGATATGTTGGTGGATTGAGATGCTTTAGTTTATTATTTTGTTCAAATGTGATGTTTGTATGAAGTTGTAGCTCATATTAGTTTTGTGATGTTCGTGAGAATGTAAGTGTATTTATCACGTAGTTTTAATTTTTTTTTTGATGCATGTGGAAATTTTGAAGTAAGCAAAAAAAATAAATAATTGCGTAATTTATGTACTTATTATAATTTTGATTAAAATTAATCCTTATCAAATATCTTATGTGGTTATTGTTATTTGAGCAGAATATGAATGGTCCTCTACATCGTAGGTGGATGTATAATAGATTACTGCATGATCGTAGTGGTTAAGAATTTCTGGATGGAGTAAACGAATTCGATCAATTCGCACGTACACAGACAGAGTTTTTGAATGGGGGAAAATATAGATGTCCTTGTGCGAAATGCAGAAATAGGGTGTACTTGACACCTGATGATGTCAAGATGCACCTTATGTATAAGGGTTTTGTGCAAGGGTATTGGTTTTGGATAAGTCATGGGGAAATAGAACCTCAAAAATATGGTTGTGGGTATCAAAATAGTGAAATTTCCGAAGTTGGAGGTTCAAGTCATGTTAATAATGACTATTCTGAATCCTACATAGATCGGATGGAGGACATGATTGATGATGCTATAATAGCAAATCAAAATGTAAGGGAAGAGGGGTCAAGTACTTGCCGAGAACCATTTTATAATATGGTTCAAGCTGCTCAACAACCCTTATATGATGGTTGCTCCACCCACAGTGAGCTATCTGCGGCGGTGAGGCTGTTGAGTATTAAATCTGATTATAGTATGCCTCAAAACTGTTTTAATGAAGTTGTTCAATTAATGAAAGAGATGTGTCATCCTAACAACCACGTGCCTAACAACTACGGGCAAACGAAGAAGGTTGTTAAAGATCTCAACAACGATGTGGTCCAAATTGATTGTTGCAGGAAAGGTTGCATGCTATTTTATAAGGAGGATGCAAACTTGGATGCGTGCAAGTTTTGTGGGCATTCAAGATGGAAGAGGCAAAGGTCACATCAAAGGAATCAGAATCCATTGCCATACGCAAGGATGCATTACTTGCCGTTAAAACCTCGACTGCAGAGGTTGTACGCATCAAGAAGTACTGCAAAGCACATGAGATGGCATTATGAACATCGACCTCAGGACGGTGTTTTATGTCATCCATCAGATGGGGCAGCATGGAAACATTTCGATTCCAAATACTCTCAATTTGCTGCAGTGCCTCGGAATGTGAGGTTTGGCTTATGTGCTGATGGATTTAATCCTTACACATTGTCTTCAAGATCATACTCCATTTGGCCGGTGGTCGTTACACCATATAACCTTCCCCCTGAAATGTGTATTACCACACCGTTTACGTTCTTGACTTATGTAATCCCCAGGCCTAAAAATCCCAAGAACAATATAGATGTATATTTACAATCTCTTGTCGATGAGTTGAAAGAGTTGTGGGATGTTGGAGTTGAGACTTCCGATATTTCTACAGGGCGTACATTTCAGATGAAGGCTGCACTTATGTGGACGATTAATGATTTTTCCGCATACGGAATATTATCTGGGTGAAGTATTAATGGCCAATTGGCATGCCCCGTATGTATGAAACAACAAAAGGCTTTGAGATTGCGAAATGGAGGTAAATTCTCATGGTTTGACTGTCATCGGTGTTTTTTGCCAAGGAGTCATGCGTTTAGAAGAAATAGAACCGCATTTAGGAAAGGGATAACTGCTACAGGAGGTCCTCCTCACCGATTGATCGGGGAAGAACTGTATGTGGAGGTGGAAGATTACCCAATGGTAACCACAAATGGTGACTTTGTCATACTAGGATATAAGGAGAATGAGCACAACTGGATGAAGAAGAGCATATTATGGGAGTTGCCTTATTGGCAACACCAACTGCTCCGCCATAATTTGGATGTGATGCACATTGAGAAGAACTTCTTCGAGAACATTATCAACACTGTTTGTATTGTTCTATGTATTCGTTAAAGTTTAATACTGTATTTTGTATTGTACTTGACATCATTCTTTCTGGCACGTAGATAGAGGGAACAACTTGGGACGGAGCCCACCATTGTCGAATTGTTCAGTCGCACTCACAAACTCCAAGGTAAAGAAGGTGCCCCTTGGGTTGACAAGAAATCACAACAAACATATGTAAGCAATTAGCAATCTTCATTGGTAATTGAACATGAACTCGTATACTTCATTTTAAGTTATTGTACTATGCATGATTTCGTGCGCATGTTGCGGTATTGTAAGAAACTTTTGAACGCGATTTTCAAAATGTTATCAATTCTCAAGGGAGCGGGGATGACTCTTCTCAAGATCCAAACCAGCCATTTCCCAACCCAAATGAGTTGTGGGTGAAGACGTTCAAGAACAAGAAGGGTCGGATTTACGGCATTGGTGACGAGGCTGTCAACATGAGGGAATCCAGTTACTTCAGTCTCACTCAAAGATCCGGTATTGTTTTCATATTAAAGTTCCAACAACCATGGTTATACATTTAATTTACTTAATGACAAAGCTAGTATAGTAATTTACTTAAATGTCTGTCAGCAGGTTCAGGTTCTACGCCCTCGCAACAAGAGCTTAATGAGTTAAGGGGTGTAGTAACCAACTTGGGGGGTAAGCTATCTTCACAAGCTGAAAGCTACCGATTGGTTATGGAGAAATGTAAACAACTGGAGGAATCCAATAGATTGCTCACACAAAGCAACCAACAACTGAGCCAACAAATGATGAGCATCGATTAGCGCCTCCAAACTTTCTTTCAAATGCAACAGGTGTCTGGCTCGGGATCTCAGCCACCATTTACTCATCGCTCGCAACATAATGAGGAAGATTGTGAGGCAGAGGAAGAGGAAGAGGAAGGTGAAGAGGAAGAGGAAGACCTTGGTGATTGATGAGTTGGTTGCAATTTTCCAGTTGGTGGCTCTTCTGCTTGATTCTTCACGAAGTACATCATTGCTCTTGCTGCTTGCTTCCCCTCCCCTTCCTGCTAATTTCACTCCCTTCCCCCTACTGCTTATTTAACTGCCCTCCCATTTGGCGCTTACTTCACCCTCTTCTGCAAACATATATATCACTTTATTCTCAATTACTAGTAACTTGTGGTTATTTTGTTTGAATTTGTGGTTTGTGATATATACAGACTTTGTTTGGAACTTGTAGTTTGTGATATGTAGAAAGTTTGTTTGGAACTTGTGGTTTGTGAATTGAAAACCCTTGGTTTTCAATTTGTGTGTTGTTGTAGATGTGAAATTCCACCTTTGTGTGGTTTGTAATTTTTGAGAACGCTTCGAATGAAGCCGTATTCGAAGTCGTTGGATGTTGATTGAGTGCGAAAATCTTGTAAATTTCTTGCAGGGAATTATTTGTATGTACGGAGTTGATAAAATACAAGCGATTTTATTTAAAAAAAAAACAGAAATCCAGTGACGGATAAGAAAAAATTATTTTTTTTTGGGCAGGGTGGCGACGGAATTAAAATTCCATCGCCACCCCCTGCCCCGCCACTTTCACCGCCAAAAAAAGTGTGTCGCAAATTCTGTCGCTGAATATGGCAACGAATTTTTGAAATTCCGTCGCCGGCTACTCAGCGACGAGCGAAAATCCGACAGTCGTATTCCGTCACCAATTCCGTTACTGATATTAAATTTCCGTCGCTGATTAACAATATTCCGTCGTTGATTCCGTCTGTATTTTGCATTTTTCTTGTACTGGGCATTCCCGAACAAAATGACGATCAATCTCTATATGTTTTGTACACTGATGAAAAACATGATTTTTAGTTATATGTAATGCATCTTGATTATCACAACACAGCTTCATATGTTTGTTAAAGAAAACACGTAAAGAGGCTAGGAAAGATTTAACCCGTATCAACTCACCAGTCACACTTGCCATAGCATGATATTCGGCTTCCGCTCAAGATTTGAAAACTGTACTTTGCTCCTTTGTTTTCCAAGAGATAGTTGACCCACCAATACCGACAAAATAGCCTGTAAGAGATTTTCTATTAATAGGACAAACACCCCAATCTAAATCACAATAGGCATAAACTTGCAAATCTGAATCACTTTTCAGGAACAATCCATGGTTGGGTGCCCTTTTAAATACTGTAGAATTGGTTTAGCAGATTTCATGTGTTCCTTTTTTGGCTCTTGCTTAAATTGTGATAGTACATGACTAGCATAGCATAATTCTAGTCATGTGATAGTCAAATAAATGAGTCTTCTAACTGGAAGACTATATCATGTTGGATCCTCAATTGATGGACCATTAGCTAGGTCACGTTTATGGTTAGAGAGCATTGGAAACTCCATAGATTTTGACCCAAGAAGTCTACATTCCTCTATGATTTCTAGGGCATACTTCGTTTGACATAAAAACAAACCCTGCTGACTTCTAGCTACTTTGATTCCAAGAAAAACGCGTGAGAGGAGCCAAATCCTTAATATGGAAGCAACCATTCAAATATTCCTTGAGCTCTGTACAAGCCTTGCAATCGTTTCGTGTGAGGACCAATCATCCACATATACTACCAAAGCCATGTTTATGTCTCCTTTCCTATACATAAATAAGGAATAATCTGCATGTGATCTAACAAACCCATACTTAGTTAATTTCGATGAAAGCTTCGCAACCCACTGTGTGGAGCCTGTTTGAGCCTACAAAGAGACTTTCTCAGCTTACATACCTTGTTGGAAACTAAAGATTTAAACCCAAGAGGCATAGTCATATAAACCTCTTCATCTAGGGCTCCATATAAGAAAGCATTATTCATGTCCATTTGATGCATCTCCCAGCCTTTAACAATAGCAACTAAATGAAAACATCTCATACTAACCATCTTAGCTACAGGTGCAAAAGCCTCGTTTTAATTAAACCCCTCGATCTGCTCGTTTCTTCTTATCACAAGCCGCACCTTGTATCTTTCAATTGATCCATCAGATTTTTATTTAACCTTATAGACCTCTTACAGTTTATGGGTTTCCTGGGCAAATCCTTAACCATCCATGTCTGATTCAGTTCATGTCCTTCAATTTCCTTGGCCATTGCCTCTCTCCGTTTAGAATCCTTAACTGCTTCATGAAGATATTTGAGCTTAATAATTTTGGTTATTGAAGCAAGATAGTTGCTATGCATATGAGAAAGATTAGCACAAATGACATAATTTGCTACGGGACAAGGTTTAGCTACGG
Source organism: Selenicereus undatus (assembly GCA_017589665.1). Lineage (NCBI taxonomy): Eukaryota > Viridiplantae > Streptophyta > Magnoliopsida > Caryophyllales > Cactaceae > Selenicereus > Selenicereus undatus. Next base: position 11,267,722 of record JACYFF010002017.1, on the reverse strand, counting down.
AGAATTTTCGTATTTGCTTAGAAGAAGGAGTTCTGTTTGTCGAGTTGTGTAACAGATGTAGTCGTACAAAAGACTCGGGGCTTTTCTATTGTATTTTCGGCATTCTCAACTCTTCTGCAACAGGAACTAGTAAGGGCCCTAACCAGGAAGCCCCAGTTATGATCCCCCATGAATGGTTGGACTTGTTGGCTGCTAGGTTTTGTACTTGGATCATACCTTTTTTTTTAATTTCTCATAGAATATGGAGCAGACTGCAGCATAAAGGAGCTGTAACAACCCTAGTCCACGATCCCGGCTGGGATCCTTAACCAATTGCAGTCACTCTGGCTAACCCAAGAGACCAGACTACAGTACCAGTCCTGGCGAGTTCTTGGATAAGTACAACACCCAATCATCTAGCTCAGCCATAACTATTGTTAGGAGCCCCTAAGTTGCTCAATCTGAAAAAATGTAAAAAAACAGAATAAAAATAGCAAATACTTGATAGAGTTGCCAGTGAGCTTTTAGAAAAACTTACAAACCAAGCCTACTATCTAAAATGAAACATAGATGGAAAGGGAAAATGAAAGGGACAAAAATGTTTGTTTTAAAAAGGGTTTCAAAAGGCCCCCTAGTATGGAGACCATCTGACTCCATAAGCTTAAGCCAAAGATTCACATTCGGGGGTGAAGGTACGATGTTGTGATGGAGTGCATCATGAGACCGCCCATCATCACCTATGACCTCTACTAATCAACACAGGGAATTAAAGCTAATTACACTAACACACAAATATGCAATGTATTAGGATCAATCATGTCGAACAATAGGAATTTAGACCACATGCCAGTCTAGAAGAATTCGAATAAATAAAGTAGACAATTACAATGGGCGGCTAAACTAATTAAAGACTATATCTTTATTGAGCCCATAATTAATAAGATAAAGTGAAAGAACTTGGAAAGAATGAGGGAAGGTTTTAAGTTAGCACTTAGAATGACCCATCTGATTTACCTAGGCACCTAGTAGAATGACGCTTCATTACCAACTAACAAATTTCTCAATCTCAATATTTTAAGGACACGCTATGTTTCTCTCAAAAATTTTGGTCTCTCTCAATGACTCTCTAATGATTTTTCAGTGTCTAATGCTAGATGGTAGCCCCTTTTTTTATAGCGCTCAGGGGAGAGATAAGCTAATTAAAAAAGGAGTCCTAATCCCACTCCTAATAGGCTTAATATTAAATGGCTGTATCAAACCAAATAAAACACTAATCACCAAGGTATGTCTTAAACACGGAGGAGGATAACGGATACCAGCTGGGCCCCGACTGGCTCACGCCTATTGGGTTGGCCTATCCTCCCTCTTTCTTTTATGTTTTATTTCTTTTTCTTTTTCTTTGCTCCTTTTTCTTGTTTTTTAGAATCAAATTAGGGATTAATTTGCTAGGTCCCAAATACAAGTTAAGGCATAATTTTACTCACCGGGTATGAAAAAAAAATGATACGCTCCTTTTAGGCATATGTAGTTAGCCCCCACTTCGATTGAGCCTTGGGAAGGGGAAGGTCAAAGTCGTTAGTTCACATGATTTCTTGCTTAGGCTCCCACTTCTAAGTACAACCTTTTACCAATCTAGTGGATTATGATGTCAACCATTCGTTTATCTAGCAGATTTTGATGTTGACCATTCGTGGGTCTAGCAGGCCTTTTGCCGGTCAAGCAAGCCTTGAATTTAACCTTTCACCAGTCTAGCTCACTTTAAATTTGACCTTTTGCCAGTCTAGTGGACCTTGAATTTGACCTTATCCAGTATGGCAGACCTAGAATTTCACTTTTCGCCGATCTAGTGGACTTTGAATTTGAGCTTTTACCGATCTAGCAGACCTTTCATCGATGTAGTGGATTTTGAATTTGTTTGATTTCCCTTTTTGGATGGATAAAAATTTTAACCCTTTTGGAAGTGGATTCCTTTTCCTTTTGTTTGCTTGCTCCCAGTTGATTCATGCTTGTTGCTTTCTTTCTTCACCTTTTCCATTTGGCAAGTGCCTGTATGGCCACGGAGAACCAGTTAGGTCCCCCCTCTTGGCTTCTTCCTGTAGCTTTCTTGCCTTATTCCCTCCACCATTGCCAAAGTTAGTGAAGGTTTTTTGCTTCATGCATTTTAGAATCGCGGCCAGGTCCCCATGCATGCATCGTGTTCTTGTTTTTTGTCACTGTTCTTTGGTAAAGATGATGATGATGATGTTGGTGCATGTGAAGTTCATGTCTTTGAAGATGCAGGTCAGGTCCCCTTGGCTTTTACTCTTTCTTTTTCATACATGATGGATTGATAAACTTTTATTTTTCCCTATTGATTTTGAATGCTAGAATCCCGTCTATATTCCACTACCTCTTGGCTTTTTCTCCTGCTTTTTTGGGTTGTTTTATACAATTATGGTGCATGCATGTGACTTTGCATAGGAGAACCCAATCGGGTCCCCCTTGACATCTTTCTCTTTATTTCCTCTCACTCTTTTGTGCTTGGTTTCAATGCATGTGTAGTGTATGCATGTGCCTTTGCATGGGATAACCTGCCCGGACCTCCCCTTTGGCCTCCTTATCTATTTAACTTGTTTATTGTATCATGATTTGCCCTTTGCCTTGCCTTGCATGCTCTTCTTGCTCTTAAACTCCTCTTGTGTTCATCCCTTTAATCAAAAATTGTTTATAGTCACATATTAGGATTGAATCATGAGTGTAAGAAGGGCTCACCCACACCACAAGACTAGGCAAGAAAGGTGTCCTCAATACTCCTTCATTGAGAGGGAATGGAGACCTATCGAGGCTTGGGATAAAAGGGAGATCTTGGTAGACATTCGATGCCATTCACCCTATCAAGCTACTTCAACAATAGTAAGCAACCATTATCCTTAAAGTCTTTTTTTTACTATTAGTGTAGGTCTAGTTTTTGCTTTGTTCCTTTTTTTTTAGAAGGATCTTATTTTGGGTGTGGGTGCCCCTAGAAAATTTATAGTAGATCTTAGGCATAGAGAGGCTCAGATTCAGTCCACAAGGAATAAGGCTGGATATAGAGTCCTTCATTCAGCTTTAGAAGGAGACATAGATCTTATTGATCACTGCATTACTCTAGTGATAGTTGAGAGATTTCAGGATATTACAAATAATTTTTATTTCCCATTTGGGGAAATGACCATAACCCCTTTTGATTTTACAATGCTAATAAGTCTTGGATTTTTTAGGGACCTGTTATTTTATCATGACGATTTTTACTTGCAAAGTGACCAACTTTTACAACTTTTTCATCCTGTCACGAATAGAACTCCCCACGAGAATCGTTTTCTTATAGCATTCTTTTTAACATGATAAATGATGATGAGCATTAGCCCAAGCATCTAGCTGACCAACAAGCCTGTACCATTTTAGCTCTTCTTCTTAGCACTATCATCTTTGCTAAGTTGGACAACCACTGTTGCTTTCACTACATAGTTAATCTTTGTTGGACTTGATAGGGTGAAAGACATAAACTGGGGGGTTACCACATATTCCACCCTTTTTCGTGGAATGGGAATTGGGGTGCGAAAAATAGAAAGAACCCATTGGAACGTAATTTTAGCTCGCCTATCAATGGTTTATGGAGGGAATCAAGGTAATGATTTTGTTTAAAAATCATTTCCTGCTTTTTGGGTTGTGTCATCTATTGTTCATTCTTATTTTTTGTATCCTTGGTTTTACAATACTGTCCCACAGTCTGGGAGTCTCAAGCACCTTCTGAAGATATAAATGCTTTGACCATAGTATCATTGCCTAGCATGCGCACATTTAAACAAGCCTGTTGTTTTTGGTCTACTCAGCCACCTAGGGCTTTTATGGCCTCGTCCTTTTTACAGGCAATTTTTCACACATGAGAAAGCCATAATTTGACCCCTGGAGTGCAAGCAACTTAGTACTGTACCCAACGTTGGATTCTTATGGAAGAGTCGTACAACTTTATTTGGTATTTCGATAAAAATGTGGCTACTCAAAGTCCCAATCAATGGCCTCCTTTTGTCCCTAAATATCCCCCAATCCACATTTTATGCTAGGAATCTATTGTAAGAAGACATGGATGAGACGAAGATAGGTCTCCCTTCCATGGATTTTGTCGATTAGGAATGTGACTATGCTGCACATCTTCGTTAGATCATGACTCATTTTGTAACCCATCATATCGTTTTCTCCTTTGTCATATTAACATTTTCATAATATTGGCTTGGATGGTGATGCTCCTATAATGAGCTTAAGTGTTAACGTGGTGGGAGAAGGAGAGACCACTTCATATGTATAAGTGCCGCTGGTTCTAAATATCAGTGTCATAAGCTCGCATTTGCTCGCACTTGTAGAGGAGTAAGTGCATTGCTTAGTTTGATTATCCATTTTCCTTCCCTTATGGTACAATAGAAAGTAATTGGGCTTAAAGGTGTGACACTTACATTCCGTGCGGAGGATGTTTGCAAACCTCTTTATTCGTCGATAACCTTAAACAAATTACGTAATTTTTCCACTTCATTCTATTTCTCAAGATAATTCTTGTCTATGGCTTAAATGTTTTTTTCGTAAAGGCGCTAGAAAATAGTGTCCACCAAGACAGACCTTGAGAAAACATCCTTGTACCAAGTCGTAGGATATTTCAAAATCTGCTTGCACAGGAGAGATGGAGATGCATCTAGACTCATCGTTAGCCGTGGAGCCACTCCAAATCTACGGTCCCCGGGATCTCTATGCCACAACTGCTTTCTTGGAGGAGCCTTAAGTACCCCGTATTTTGTACATGACCCATTATCTAGAGTAATGCATGATGATCCTCTACGTCATTCCTGGGCTCCAAGGGGGAATCCCTGGCCAGACCTGGGTACAAGCCATTCCTCAATTGATTCTAGCCACACCTCAAGCTATTTTGACTACTCTTTCATGGAAGGAGTAGTGGATTCCCATACGATCAATGAAGGTAGCCTAAGAGACTTATGTATGATGGTCTTGTTATAACATTGTGATGAAATGTCGTTCTTATACAATCATGTTTTCATATAACGGTTCTATGCAAATATAGCCCATACTTCACCCGAGATTAAAAAAACAAAAAACAAGAAATGACACTAATAAGTATAAAGAGCTTTGTGGTCTTCAATATTAATTTGTAAATTTTAATAAATAAATGTTGAATTACAACTAGCTAAGATTACAAATAATAGGGAGAGAAGAAAAATATTTGACCAAGTGGATTGATCTGTGATCTCGGCCAGGCTCCCAGTTGAGTCCACAGAGTCTAATCCAAGTTTAATTCAGCTTCTAATTACAGGGGGAGTAGGAATCTGGAAGGGTTCCTTCTTGGGCAGGAGGTTCCGGTCCTGCTCAGTTTTTTCTTAGGTTGTTTTGTACAGCTATACAAATTTAGGTTTAGTATTCTTCGATTTCATCACCTGCAAAAAACAACCTAATATCATTCATCATGTCTTTCGAAGAGATCCTCACTTCCTGGTTGCTTACACTTGATGCAAGAGATAAGCATGAGCTCAAAAACCTTCCACTAAGCAGTCCCCTTAGTCATCGGAAGTCAAAATTTCATGCGAATTTCTTCGAGCGGTCGTTACGTTTTAGGATTCCGAGGTTCATGTCTTTCACTTTGGGGAACATGAGATGTGCCCTTCGATTAAAAAGTTTAGTGATATACTAGGCTTTCCCCGTTACTATCCTCCTATTTTGCCATTATCTTCAAAAAATATATCCTCCCAATATCGCCGATCTTTCGATATAAGAGAGGCGGAAACCTCTTCCATAGTCATCAAAGATGAGGTGGATTTGGTGCCCCTAATTTTCTATTTCAAAAAAGAGATTGGGCAGGCCCTTAAAGGTGTATGTAGGCATGTAACTATTGCTCTATGTCTTCTTGGGGCCTTCCTATTCGTAGGTAGTTCTGAAAATAGAGGACCAGTTATGTTGCTGAACGTAATGGAGGGGATTTGTCGTGATCAAACCCCTATGCCACTCTTAGTCACCGAAATCGTACTATGCTTAGATTGACCCACCCATATCAATTCTTCTTAGGAAGCCCACTTTTGCTTCAGGTAGATTGTTAGGTGTAGTTTTTTTTAGGCCTTACTAGGCTCAGAACCTGTTCGGGGTTTTGTTGGGCTTGTGCTAGGCTCTTCACATTTCTGTTTTGTTTTTCCTGTGGACTAGGCCTAGGAACCTGGTTGGGCTTCATTTTGGGCTTGTGCTTAAGTTGTTTTTTAATTTTTGTTACTAAGAAAATTTGGCTGTTAGAGCACCTGTAGCTTATTGAACTCCTAGGAACGTAAACACATATTTCGCTTCCTAATTCTGCAAAAGGAAAAGGTTGTTCAAAGCT
>JACYFF010002017.1:11237387-11256358 GCA_017589665.1 Selenicereus undatus | reverse complement strand
TTTTTGTAGTTGATGAAGATTTGTGTATTGAATATATTCCTTACTATCCATATGAAATAGTTTTACTGCTTCACCAGAAAACATAGTTTTTATAATTTATGTGCTTATACAATTGAGCCAAAATTTTCCCTTTGGTTCATGTATTAGGGTCCTAATTTCTGTGAAAACCACTTCAACTTCTTGTAGGTCTCTAAGGTTGATTTTCTTATTGATAACTTGTGAGATTTGAGCTTGGAATGATCAGATATTGTGTAAGGTATGCTATCTTCTTTCATCTAGCATTATCAGTTCCTCATAGAGCTCTTACCCATTTTGACTTTGGGATGTGACTTTCTGTTACTACCCCCAGTGAGGGGCATCGCTATTTCAATTGAGATTATTGCTGCCATTCCACATACTAACAAGTATGACATTGTTTCTTTTGAAGTGCAAATTGAAGTCCTATATTGCTATAAAGCATAGGGTGGCTTGTTAGGCCAATCCACGTAATTTTCGTTCATTTTCTCAATTATACTTCATAAAAATTTTATTGGCTGCTTCAATGCCTCCATTCGTCAAAGATTGATAAGGGGAAGACTTATGATGCTGGATTTTATACCTTTCGAGTAAGGTTGCTACCTATTTTATGAAGTGACTACCTTGATCACTTATCAATTCGTACGGTACACCATACTTATATATGATATTATTGATTATGAGCTTTGTCATATGTTTTGTGATAATTTTAGAATAGAAGTCGGCCTCTACCCATCTTATGTAGTGGACAATTTCTACAAGCACATTCATGCTAGAGCCCACAAAAACTAACCTAAGACATGAAATCTGAACCAAATGACCAGAATTCATACCCGGCCTGACATCCGAAATTGACTCATCCTAAAACGGACATGAAACCCAAATTATCTCGAATTGAACCAAATGCAACTCAAGACTTTTAATTAAATTGCTTTTTTTTGCATAATAAGATTATTAAACTAAAAATCAGTTAACTCGAAGTTGACCAAAACTGAAGTTCATCCGACCCCAACCCAATCGACCTGAAATTGCACTTAACCCAAAATATGACATGACCCAAACTTAACCTAACCCATACCTAAACTAAATGACCTGTTTTCTAAGTCTATTCATGGCCACTAGTTCCCTCAGCATCACCTTTCTAGTTATATCAATTCCATAAACTTTAAATGGCCATGGTGAAGTAAGTATTGACATAAAAGAAGGTGGCTACTGCTGTATGTTCGCAGATATTTGACATTTATACCATCTTCCGATATATGTAGGCTTGTTAACTGCTATTGGTGACCAATAGTATCCCATCCTCTTAAGCGTTTTGGCTAACATTCAGTTGTTCATATGTGACCCATATTCGTACCATGGACCTCTTTCATGATTTGTCATGCCTCTTCTTGTGTTACACACAACAACTTTATGCCCATATTAGTTTTCTTGTATAACTTCTCACTATCCTTGAAATATTGCGAAGCCAACAATCTTGACACCCATTTAGCTTTTAGGGTTCAACTCAGGGGGTACTCCTTTATCAAATACTAACAGATACCATAATACTAAGAGGTGATGTTAGTGCTACATACTTCTATCATATAACAATGAGATGACTTATCTCTTCTTTGGACTAATAACGACATTGAATGGATACCACCAGGAATATTGATCATTGGAGCCAACTTGGCTAAAGTATCGGCAAACTTATCATTTGCACAAGGCAGACAAGTGTAAGTAACATGGTTGAAATACTTGGTGAACTCAACCAAATCAGCTTCGTATGGTGCCAAGACTTTAGTCCTTACTTTCTACTATTATGAGATTCTATTGATAACTAAGTTAGAGTCTCCATAGACTTGTATGTTCTTCACTCTTAGCTCCACAGCAGCTTGCAAACCAATGATACATGCTTCGTATTCGACCACATTATTAATAACCTCAAAACCTACTTTGAAGAGAGATTGGGGTATCTTCCCGCTTTGGGGATACCAAAAGGATACATACTCTAAACTTTAGTTGGAAGCCTCATCAAAATACATCATCTAAACATCCTTTACCTGGAGAACTTCTTCAATAAGGAGGTTATAAGTCTCTTCTCTTCAATCTTCTATTGTAAGTCTGCTAAGAAATCTGACACAACCCATCCCTTGATCAACCTGTAAGGGATGTAGTACAAGTTAAATTCGGATAGCATCACTTTTTATTTGGCAACTTTGCCACTTATGACTGGTTGTTGCAACATGTACCTTAGTGGGTCCATTAGTGCTACTACATGTACGGTATGAGTTAGCATGTTATGTCTTTGCTAAACTAATGCTAGTGAAGTTTTTTCCATAGAAGAATATCGTGTTTCATACTTGAGAATATTCTCACGCAAATAGTAGATAACCCTTTCCTCTCCTTTTATTGTTTGGGCTAATAAGGCCCTCATTGCCATTGCTGTGGAGTAAGGTATAAGTTGAGAGGAATACCTGGCTATAGAGGCACTGGAGCTGGTGGATTGGAGAGGTAACCTTTGGTTTTGTTAAATGCTTCTTTACACTCCTCATCCCATTCTGGATTCACTTTGTTTTTTCAATTTCTAGAAAATAAGCTTATATAGCATTTTTAACGTAGACATGAAGCGACTGAGGCATACAAGCGCCCTAAAATCCCTATATTTCTTTTTTAGTTCTAGGTGGGGGCATTTCTTATATGGATTTGATCTTTGAGCAACCAACCTCAATTCCCTTAAACTGACCACATATCCCAGCAGTTTTCTAGAAGTGGCTCCAAGGGTGCATTTTTACAAGTTCAAATGCATATTATATTTCCTAAGTATGGAAAACAACTTTTGAGGAGGTGGAACGTGTCCCGCTCTTTCTTTGGATTTTATGATCATATCATCTATGTATACCTCAACTTCATTATGCATCAAATCGTGTAGTAGAATAGTTGTAGCCCTTCGGTGGGTAGCTCCAGCATATTCTTGTCCGAATGACATTATGATATAATAGTGTGGCCCCAAGGGGTGATGGAGGTAGTCTTTTCCGTGTCTTCCTTTACCATTTTAACCTTGTTGTAATCTGCATAACCATTCCTAAAAGAAAGGAGAGCATTACCGGTAATGTTGTCAACCATAATATCTATTTGTGGGAGAGAGAAGTATCTTCTGCACTTGCCTGGTTAAGGTCCCTAAAGTCTACATACATTCTTACGCTTCCATCTTTCTTTAGGACTGGCACGATGTTTGTTACCCACTAAGGGTACTATGTGACCTTAATGAAATATGAATCCAACAGTTTCTTAACCTCCTCCTTTATACTCAAGGTCCACTTTGTCGTCATTCTGTGAAGTTTTTGTTTCATTGGTTCTACGTTATGATATAGGAGAGTTTTATGCTCAGTGATATCTCGATCTATGCTCGGCATGTCTTTGTAAGACTAGGTAAAGACATCAACAAATTACCACAAGAGCGAGGAAAAGTTTTCGTGCTCCTCAGGAGTTGGAAATTTCCTATTTTAATTTATCAGGGTTCTTCAAGAGTCCCTAGGTTAATTAATATTGTATCCTCAATTATGAAGTTTGATTTTTATGTTCTCCCTCTACTTTAATTAAGTCTTTTGGGATTGTTTCGTCATTTTCGTTATTAGAGGCAAAACATTCTACGGAAAAAGGATAAGAGGAGTTGTATGCAAAAGAGTTCATTTTATTTTAAAACTAAATATGAGTAGATCTAATACAAATTCTAAGAAGTAGAAATTAAAGATTTACTTGTAGACTTTATCCTAGATCCTATGCTAGACTTCGCCAAATTACCCCTAAGGCTATAGTGGAAAATCTTTTGTTAGTTTTTAGCTACTCAAGTTACTTCCTTGTAATGCCTACTTCGGTGATGAATCACGCAGGGTCGAAGCCATTTTTAGACATTGCAAGCGACAAAATTGATGCTGAGTACTCTTATTTCTTATAATCCTGTCGAAATGGTACATTAAAGATGTTGCTTTCAGATAAATGGACCCAGTCTTGTAGGGGGTTGGTCTTTCCCTGTTAGGATAAGCACCTCTTCATTCAACAGCTAGCAGCCGTTAAATATTTCCAACCAAAGGACCCAAGTCCCTTTCTCCTTTATATAGTGGGTTCTAGGAGGCTATAGAAAGGAATATTTTGCCTTATGAAGGAATTATCCATCAAGATTACGCGGATAAGGCCTTATAGTGTTGTACCCCTAATCCTCCTTTCCTACAACAATCTTATGAGCATGCACCTTCTGCTCAGCTTGCACTATTACCTGTAGGGAGGGCTGATATCCCAACCCAAATGTATAATTCTGTTTTTAAGTTAAGGGAAGGTGGTCGAACTTTATGCTCGTCTTCCTATAGCTTATCCTGGGAAGTATCCCCATTTATTGAGGATATCATTTACATTCAAGTTCGAACAAGGATCAAAATCAAAAGGGGTTTGATCTTGCTCTAAGATTGCTAGCATTTCTAAGTTTTAGAGGTCTTTGTCATTACAATTGTGCTCCATTTCTAATACTGGCCCTTTGTTAGTCATGGTGACGCATATATTGTTGCCCTTAACGGTGACCACTTACCCTATTATCGCCATCGTTACTTTTTGGGGTAGTATGGATGGGATAACCTAGTGCTCATAGAGCCATTGACACCCTAAGAGTAAGCTAAAGGTAGCTGGAATATTCAAGACTTGAAATTCCACATTTCTTCTAATAGGACCACATTAATGTGAAGAAGGATGGTGCCTAAAATTAATCTTTTCAACTTATGATATGCCCCTAAGTGAGTCGAAGTAGCCATTCATAGTCTACCCACTATGGACTAGAGCAAGTGGGATGTGCTTTTCAAAGGCATGTCATAGTAAGGTATAAGGAGTTGTTGTGCGCCATACTCGCTAGCAGAAGATCCTTATTGCTAAATGTTATAGTGTCTTTTCCTATAGTGATTGAGGGTATCATTTCTTCAGGCATGGTTTCTGAAGACAAGCCAATCTTACTTAGCTTATTGATTAAAAGTTGTCTATGCTTTTGTGAGGCAACTGTTAGCTACCAAATGGGTACCTTTGCCTTTAGCTTTTTCAATTGTGTTAGCATAGGATCATGGTCCTTGAAATAGGTCCCCTTTTCTTTCGATAAGGCCTGCAGTAGGCCCTGTTTGGTCTAATACCGCCCGACCTTTTAGAGATGTTGGACTTTAGCATGGTCCTCTTCACTTCAAAAGTCATCATCGTCATTCTCTCTAGAAGTCATCCTTTTTGTTGGCTTTAGTAAACCATGTTCCTCCTTGAGTCTCACATACATCACCTTCATCATGTTCATCCTTGAGTCTTAGGTTCATTGATCCTTAGTATATATGCAGGTTGTCCCATTCTCTTTCTTACTAGTTTCGAATAGTGAAGATGCTATTGTGGTCCCTAAGCGGGTTTTAATCATTGTTGGCCTTTTGGCTGCTTTAGGCAAGGGAAGCTATCTTGACCTAGTTAGGTCAAAGGATTTCAATTATCTAGCAGCCTTGGTTTCCAGTTTGACCTCAGGAAGGTTGATTTTCCCTTGAGCTAATAATTTTCTAGAGCCTGAGTATAGGTGGTCCTCGTTGAGGTATGCTCAGTTTAGCAGTTTAGCACATGTGCTTAGTTTTATATAGAGCTACTAATTTTCTTATCCTTGTTCTAATAATTTCTTTTCTAGTTGTTACAAGCCTTTTTGAGTGCTTATCTAGCTAGTTCTTCCTCTACAAGCACATCAACGTTTCTTAAGATAATAAAATTTTCAAAAGGTGTGAATCTCAATTGCTACCTGTATGTGGGCTAGAGGTTCATGATGAACAACCTCAATTGGCCCGCTTCTAAGGGTCGATCAGTCATGTGGGCAGTCTCTTCCCTCCACCAAGTTTTTTTTTAAAAAAAAAGAAAAAACCCCTCATTTTCCTCCTACTTGACTAACTTTAATCCTCGAAGTGCAATTGGTAAGTCAACATTGTATGAATACTGAAAATTCTCTACAAAGGTCATCCTAGTTCATAACCTTTCGTGGGTCAACAACATTATACCACCTCATTGCATACCTATTAAATGTCCAGGAAAATATGATGTAGAAGTTATGTTTCTCCAACCCTTTTAAAGTCATCTCCCTAACAAAATTCTTCATATGGTGGTAAAGGTCTTCAGCCCCTTGGAATTCGATATTTGGTCTTGTAAATTTTTTGGTTACTTTTCCTTTTGGGACGGAAATGAATCCTGCATCATCAGTAAAATAATTGGTAAACATCGAAGATTCATTAAGCAACTGTTCTATACGATCCAACCGTGAATCAGTTTGAGGAGTGCCTTTTTTCCCTTCATCCTCCTTCTCCTTGCCATCTACTTCTTCGTTTCCATCAAATTTTCGCTCTTCATTACAATGCATTTCACCATGATCATTCGGGGAATCCTTTGGCCATGGTTGGAAGTGCGACAACCAACATTTCCATCTTTTTTTCACTTTCGTCTAGTTCCTTTCCATTGCCTTCATAAGTTGAGCCATTTAATTACTTCCCACCATCAGAGTGAGTAAGGTATTGGAACTTGACTTGGATTTTGAGCTTGAACGGACGAGGGGCTATCTAGCCTAATCAAAATAGCACTAGTCAAGCACTCTTACTTGACTAACATGAGGGTCACTTCTGTGAAGCCAAGGAGTTGGCCTTTGAGGTTGTATCAGCAAATCCTTGTCATGCTGGACTCCTTAGGGAGTCATTCCCAATCCTAGGTGTCATCTTGAGCCAAAATGTTCATCCTTAGTTGTGATAGTTCAATAAAAATCAATGCAGCCTATCAATTTCAGTCCAAGCTAGGCTTAGGTCTAAGAGGATTTTCAACAGAATCTTAAAGCAAAACCCTAGCCATGTTTGTACTTATTTTGAAGCTTATAATGTCTACTTTCATATCACTGATCAATGTCAGGTTAAGCTTACACCTTGATTCACCATAGCAAGAGAATTGATTACTGCCAGAGAAATAATACAGGTTAAGTTTGACCTACCCTAGTGATAAGTGATTTTAAGCTAGGATTACGACACCTTAAGCTAATGATTAGTTATTCTAATGCTTTAGAAGTACTCTTCTTCCTTTTACCCAATATTACAAGATACTTATAGCGCCCACTTAGTTAGCAACCTATTTTTGGTTTCTCTAGTAAGTGTGACCCAAAATATGTTTAGCCTTAATTATTCTTTTGTATTCGACTAGGTTTAGAGGCTAAAAAATGAATAGACTTCTTGAAACATAGTCATTTTTAGTTAATCATTCAAACTAGTTGTTAGAGAGGGTGAATTGTGCAAGTTGTTTGGTTTCTGTTTTTGGATTATGTTTATAATCATTTTATCGCTTGTTAAACCATCGTTAGAGGGGTTGTATAAGTCCTCTCTAGCAGCCTTGGATGAGCAAATGCTGAATTAAAATTAAATACATTCCTTGCTGTAATTAGACTACCTCTTAAAACCTCAAACTTTATCCTTGTTTAAGGTGTTGTTTAGGGTGGGATTCTTTATCTATGCTTTGGTGTTTAGGCTTTATAAGCTTAGTGGTAAATATCTGAGACTTGGATGGTGAGTACTTTCTTTATTCCTTATCAAATCATCCATGTTGAGTTGCTAGGTTTGGTGAAGGTAAACTGGTTGCTGGTATACGTCATTTGGTATCAGAAACCAACATTGATCCATGGTGAGTTTTCTTAGCTTCAAAGCATTTCAATATTGGTTAATTAAGGGTGTTGGGCTCTCTTGAGTGATGGAACTTATGGATATAGCTACAAAAGAATCCTTGGCCCAAACACAATCCAACTATGAAGCACTTAGCTACTCTAAAATAGCCATATCTAGTTATTGTCCTTGTCCTATAACAAAATGTTTGAGAGGGTTGCCTCTCCTTTATCTCGGCAAACTATTAGAGTTCCAAGAGTTCTCTCCCTTAAATAAGTTGATGAGCTTAGGGAGGATAGAGCTATATTAGAACTGCTAGACAATTTGAGGAACTTGACTACTCAAGTTCAATAGTTTATGGCTTGACATAGAGGAAGAGAATGGGGACCACCTTTAGAACCCCTTGCTTGATTAGATCCTACTCAAGAATCTTAATATGGGAGTAGTTCTTCCAATGGAGAAAAGAGACCAAGGAGAAGGCAATCACACAGAGATGATCTCAGGGACCTTAAAATTAAAGCCCAGAGTTTAATGTAGTTTAAAACATGAGAATTACCTTGAGTGGATTCAAGCCATAGAAAGGATCATTGAGACTAAAGGATATAAGGAGAAAAGGCTTTCAAACTTGCTAATTTGAAGCTTAAACACTATGCTTCACTCAAGTATGAGAACCTAGAAAGAACAAGAAAACTTTAGAGGGCAAGCGTTAGATCAACACTTGGGTTAAAGTAAACATAACACATGGATAAAATGTGCTTACTAGCTACCTATAAACAAGAGCTATGTCTGAGAGTTACTTCTCTCAACCAAGGGAGCATAAAGATTGAGGAGTATATAAGGAAATTTTTGCAACTGCACATCATGTGTGCCTTGACGGAGTAGCTTGAGAAAATAATATCCATATTCCTTAAGGGTCTAAACCTTGCTATTTTATAAAAGGTTGAGCTTTCCCCTTTCTGTACCTTTGAAGATGCATGCTAGCTGGCTATTAAGGTGTAAAAATAACTCAAATCTAGCGAGGAGTCTAATGGAGAGTGGTAGACTTCCTACCTTTTACCTGACACGGGAGAAATGCTTATGATCAAAAGGGTGCTTCATACTAATGAAATCGCCCAACCCAAGAGAGTAGATATTCACTCTAGGTGCAAGATGGCCAACAAGACTTATAATCTAATCATAGATGGAGGGATATGTACACACATAGCCCCAATTGAGCTTATATTAAGCTCAATCACCCTACTACAGAGTACCCCAAACCCTATACATTGTAATAACTCAAGAAGGGAAGTGAGGTAATTATTTCTAAGCAAGCCTTAGTAGCTTTTCTGTAGTAGAATATAAAAAAGAGGTTGTCTATGGTGTTCTGCCTGTGGATGCTTGCCATTTGCTCCCAGGGAGACCACAGTAGTATAACAGAAATGTTCTACATTATGGCATGTCCAATAACTATTCGTTTAAGCTGTATGGAAGGAAGTGGACCGTGAACCCTTTATCCCCTACTCAACTCTACAAAACTAAAAATTAGGGCAAGGGAGCACTATAGAGAAATTTTTATTTATAAGTGAGAATAGGATGCAGAGAGCCATCAGTAAGGAAAAGACCATTCTAGCCATGTTGATAGTTAAAACACATGATAGTAAGGTGATGACACCCCTCAGTCCCCTAGTCGAGCCCTTACGCAATGAGTTTACAGGTGTTTTCCCTCAAGACCTTCCTCTAGGACTTCATTCTAGGAGAGGTATTGAGCATTAGATAGACCTAATCCTAGGAGCACAACTACTAAACAAGCTTGCTTATGGGTGTAACCCCATTGAGACTAAGGAATTGTAGAGACGAGTCCAAGAACTTATTGATAGAGGTTATGTGAGGAGGAGCATGAGCCCTTGTTCTATGCTAGCTTTCTTAGTACCAAAGAAAGATAGCAGTTCGAGAATGTGCATGGATGGTAGAGCCATCAACAATATCATAGTCAAGTACAGGTATCATATCTAAGGCTTGATGACATGTTGGATGAATTATATGGCTCTAAGATCTTGTCCAAGATTAACCTGAGAAGTAGCTATCATTAGATCAGGATGAGGGAAGGGGATAAGTAGAAGAATGCATTTAAAATGAAGCAAGGACTGTATGAATGACTTGTCATGCCATTTAGTCTTCCCAATGCCCCAACGCCTTCATGAGGCTCATGAATAAAGTACTTACTCCCTACATTAGCTTGTTTATAGTTCTCTATTTTGATGATATTCCTGTATACAGTAAGACTGAACAAGAACATATAGATCACTTGAGACAAGTCTTTTTAACTCACAGAGAAAAGGAACTCTATGGTAAACTAGAGAAGTGTAAGTTTTCCACACTAAGAGTTTTTTTCCTTGGATATGTTGTTTCTCATGATGGCATGTAGGTATATGAAACCAAGATTGATGCAATCAAGTTATGGCCAGTTCCAAACTCCATGACTGCAGTGAGAAGCTTTTATGGTCATACTTCCTTCTACAGGAGGTTCATCAAGGATTTCAGCTCTATCATGGAACCCCTTACTGAGTGCTTGAAGAAGGGCATTTTCTCCTGTTCTTTATCAGCTCAAAAGGCCTTTGACAGCATTAAGCAAAGACTATATGAAGTTGCTATCCTATCTTTACCAAACTTAAGGAACTCTTTAGGGTTGAGTATGATGCTAATGGGGTTAGGATTTAGAATTGGAGCTATCCTCACTCAACTAAAGATGACAGTGGCCTTTTTCTGTGAAAAACTCAATGGACCAAAGCTCAACTATTCAACATATGACAAAGAGTCATACGCCATTAATAGGGCACTGAACCATTAAAGTCATTACCTAAAGCCCGAGGCCTTTTTCTTACACTCTGATCACCAAGCATTCAAGTTCCTCAATGGTTAGCCTAAGCTCAATGCTAGATATGCTAAATAGGTTAAGCTTCTATAAGCTTTCACTTTCTCTACTTGGCACAAAAAGGGTAATGAGAATATTGTTGTTGATGCCCTGTCCATAAGGCCTTCTTTGATCTTAGTTTCGAAACCAAGCTTGTTAGGACTGCAGTGCTCATAGTCTTACTACTCTAAAGGCACCATCTTTAAGGAACTGGTGAAGAGCACACCTTTACAAGGTCCTTATTTGATGTAAGAGGGATTTTTATTCAAGGAAAATAAACTGTGTGCCTAGATGCTCTTTAAGTGATCTTTCAATAAAAGAGGCATATAGAGGTTCACTTACATATAATTTAGGGTTAAACAAGACCTTAGACATCCTTAGAGAACACTTTTACTACCACAAAATAGGAGAACATGTTCACTAGGTTCTTTCAGGATGCTCTACATACCACAAAGCCAAGAGTCAGTTAACACCACGGTTTGTACACACCATTGCTTATTCCCTTATGGCCATGGAAAGATGTGACCATGGATTTTGTAATGGCCATCCCCAAAACAAGAAGGTGAAGGACTCAGTAATGGTGGTGGTGGATAGATTTTCTAAGATGGCTCACTTAGTAGCCTGTCACAACATAGATGATGCTTCCCATATTGCTAACTTGAGTTCTAAGGAGATTATCAAACTCCATGGTGTACCTAAAACCATAGTGAATGATAGAGACACCAAGTTTTTGTTCCACTTTGGGAGGGGTTCATTGCAGTTTCTAGGTACTAAATTGCTCTATGGTATCCTTTGCCATCCCTAAACTAACGGCCAAACTAAGGTTATAAGTAACACACTCTACACTCTCCTAAGGACCGTGGTGTAGAAGAATTTGAGGGAATTCGATTTGAAGCTTGCACATGCTGAGTTTGCCTATAATAGAACCCCTTCCAAAGCTACTGGTTGTTGACCCTTTAAGGCCCTTTATGGGATGAACACTCTTACACCTACTGATCTCATTTGACTTCGTACAAACTAGAAGGTGAGGTATGAAGCAAACATGAGGGCCAAGGAAATAAAGAAACTGAATAAGCAAATCAAAGCTCATATAGAGAACACCAACAAAGCTTACAAGGCTAAGGCCAACAAAAGCAGAAAAGGAGTTGAGTTTTATCTTGGTGATCTTGTTTGGCTGCATCTTAAGAAGGAAAGGTTCTAAACCAGGATAAAAACCAAGCTCATGTCAAGGCCAGATAGGCCCTTTAAAGTCCTAGCGAATGCATACAAAATAGAGTTACCAAGGGATGTCAATGTATAAGCTATCTTCAATGTAGGAGATCTAAGTCCCTATATGGAAAATGATATCAACTTTGAGGATTTGATGGGAAATCCTCTTTAATAAGGGGAAGATGATGCATTCCAATGAGTAGTCTAACCTAACTAGAACAACACTAGTCAAGCACTCCTACTTGATCAACATGAGGCTTACTTCTGTGAAGCCAATAAGTTAGCCTTTGTAGCTTGCATGGGTAGAGCCTTGCTTTATGGAGTCCTTAGGGAGTCATTCCTAAGCTCAAGTGCTCATTTTGAGGCTAAATGTTCAGGCTTAGTTGTTTTCAGCTGCAACCTACATAGTTAAGAGATTTTTCAGCCGTGTCTTGAAGCCAAACCCTAGCCAAGGTGATACTTATTTTGTATCTTAGAGTGTCTACTTTCATACCACCAACTCGGTTCTAGGTTAAGCACACACACATTGGGTCACCAGAGTAAGAGAATTGATTACTGCCAGAAAAACGATGTAGGCTAAGTTTAAGCTACCTTAGTGCTCACTACTTTGAGCTGTGATTACAGAACCCCATGTTCTTGATTACTTATCTTAATACATTAGAAGTACTGTCATGCCTATTATTCAACTAGAAAATCATGGATGAAGTCATGGATCATCTAAAATCAAGGGAATTCACTTTAGACTACTTGACAAAATAGTGTAGGCAACTCCGAAGGTCAATTTTTGAAAGACCTCATTCATGAGCCTCCTGAAAGTACTAGGACCATTAGATATACCAAAATGCATCACAGGCCACTCATACAACCCATACTTAGTCTTCAAGGCAGTTTCCCATTCATTTCTTTCTTTCATTTTAGTCTATTGATAGCCTCTGTGAAGGTCAATTTTAGAAAGACCTTGGACCCATCTAATTCATCAAGCATATCATCCAATCAAGGAATCGAAAATTGATACGTTAATGTTGATGTTGTTTATAACCCTAGAATCAACACACATATGCCAAGTTTCATCTTTCTTAGGTACCAAAAGGGTGGGAACTGAACATAGACTCAAGCTTTCCATAATGTACCCATAGTCAAGTTAACCCTTGGACTTGTTGTTGAAGCTCTTTGACTATTGCTGCAAGCGCAGGGTAGTCATTGTATAGATAACAAGATCGCTCCTCAGGGACCACTATAATCTATTGAGTTTTGCTTATTAAAATATGCCAAGTAAAATTCCAATCCAAGAGGGTTCGATTTAACAACTTCTAATTCACTAATTTTAAATCAATTAAAGAAAGATGCCTAGGAATTCATGTAGTTATGAAAAATGATAAGAATGTGCTTTTCTCTAATCGGTTAATCTCGAGGAAATGCAATCTCTCTAAAAATTTAGTCTATACTTTCAAAATCAACTAAAAATTTGCCTAAACTAAGCAAAAGTCATTCTTTGAAAATAATTTGTCTTAATCCAAGTTAAATATATTTGATTACCCTCTAGTCCTCCTAACATGCAAACCTCTCTTTCGAGGCGATGTTATGTCAGGTCTTATCAAGCAGTCTAACAATCAAATGTCACCTTTCAGTTTTTCATTCAATTGTTTCAAGTGTGCAACGGAACTTTGGCCAAAAATCTACTCACAACATGATAATTACTTGATAGAACGAAATCAAACCAATCATGAAATAAGCACAATTCTATAGATTAAAACATGATCCAACTACACTTTTAAAAACTACTAAATCCCCAGACAAAACAAACTACTCACACATGATAAAAGATCAAATAACTAACCAATGTTTTGGCGAAATCTGAGAGAAACGACTTGACTGAGATAGCTTTCAACCAAGGGCTTCAAACCGCCTCAAAATCAAACGCACACTCTCAAGATTTCTCACTAGAACAATAGCCAAACGAAAAATCTAAACTAAAAAGAACAAATTTGAGAAAGAGAATTGAACTATGCTAATGCTTGCTTGCTTTTCTACTACTGAATGTCACTTTTTATAGAAAAATCTAGATGTTTTCAGCCACACAGCCAAGGAAAACAAAGAGGCAAAAGTTTTACCCCTCACCACGGTCCGTGGTAGGCACCAGGGTCCGACTGTGGTCTTGGCTGGAACCGGTTTTGTGTTCTTTTCTTGCTCCACGGACGTAGCAGCACATGGGTGTCCATGGGGGAGGTCAAAAATACATCTAATAAGGGTCAAATGCTAGGTAAAAAGGCCTAAAATCCTGCAAAACATATCAAACAACCACACCCAAGCATAAATCGAGAATAGGAGTACAAATTATGACATTAAACACATAATTGTCCTAAAAATGTGGCAAAATAACCCTAAAATGATGTATACTTTAAGCGGTTATCAAACTCATCCATGCTTGAACTGTTGCTTGTCCTCAAGCAATGCTAAAAACTAAAAAATAATAGAATCTCCTCAGGATAGATATAAGTAATATTCCAATGGAAAAGCGGATCCAAAGGTAGCCCAAAAACGATGCAAAAATCATTAGCAAACAGATTAGGGAATGAAATTTTTGAAAAATCGCTTGATAGACCATAATGTCAAACTTGAATCAATCCCCCCACCCCCACCCAATCATCAAATGCAGTCATTCAACATATGAAACAAATGAAGCAGCAGGGCTGGTAGAACCTTACTATAGTTATGTGGCACCAGTCACTATGTGTTTGAAAATGTATACATATAGGCTCGCTCAATTCTCATTCCTTAGACTCAAATCTACCATAAGCTTGACAAGATTCTCAAATTCGCCATCACTAAAATGTAAACACACTGGACAATCATGAGGACTTTCATAAGGTTCTAATGGAGCTATAAGTAAAGATAAGAGGGGAACAAAGGTTTTGGAAATGAGGAGCTAAAAGCCATAAACTAAGAGCTAAATGATTCCAATGCATCACACTACATCCCTCTTAGGCCATTATATTTTATCAAGAAAATGCATCCCTATTTGAAGAGAGAAAGAGTTGAAAATCAAAAGAACTTACAATTCCAACAAGGCTAACACTTTCTCCCTTTTTTTTTCGCTTTTCTCCTTTTTTTTCCCTTTTTTGTGTTTTGTGTTGTGTTCTGTTTCTCCTTTTTTTCTTTCAAAAGAGCTAGCCAAGGGAAATTCATAACGAACTTTAAATTCCAACTCTTCTCTAAACTTTGTACAATTAGACAAGGGATTTATCAAGATTTCACATCCCTTCACCAAACAACCAAAACCCACTAAAAGAAATCAATCCACCTTACTAATTCTCTATCAAACTTGATGCAAAAGAATGAAACATTCCTCTAGTCTTGGCTTAAGGGTAAGATAATTATTTGGCCATAGGCGATAATAGGAGGTCCAAATCAAGAAAAAAGAAAACAACTTTAGGCTCAAAGGGGCTTGCAAGGATATAATAAAGGGGCTTGCAAGGATATAATATACAACAAAGGTGGCTATTTGACCGTTGGGTATAACAAATCAAAGAAAAATGCCTCAATCATATTTGCTAAATGCATATGCAAAATGTAATCTTGAATGAGAGTCAAAGCAAGTTCTAGAGAAATGATGTTAAGGAAGAGTCACATATGAAAGAAAATATGAGACTAAATTGATAAATAGGCTTTAAAACCTCAAAGCCTTACAAGACATCTAACAAGGTCATAACTAGCTCATTAGTAAACACATGCTAAAATTCATGTAAAGACTCATGGGGTAATCAACTCGCACTCAAACTGTGGTCAAAACATGGATCTCGTTTTTGCAAATTCATTCTCAAACATTTCATGCACAACTTGGGTGAATCAAAGGATTAGACTAAACCAAAGGTGTCTGCCAAATCTAGAAAGATCATCATCAGAGGATTTTCTCTTCAATTCTCTTTTTTTTTTGGCAAAATTTGCATTTGTTTTTTGCATGCTCCTAAAAACAATGCAAACTAAAATGCAGAGGGACTACGAAAAGAAAAAAAAAAACTAAAGTGCAACCTATAATGAAAAGAAAACTAAATGCGCTTACTAAAACACTGCTAAACAAAACTAAAACCTAAAACAAAAACGCCAAAAACTATTACAAACAACATATACAAAGTACAAGCACACCAAACCAATTTAGGCATTAGGCACCAAATATAATGACTGACTCCCATATTCTTGAATCACACATTGCTTCAATGTGGAAACACAATAGAAAAAGGGAAGGGGAGTAGCACAAAGGAATAAGAAAGGAGGTAGTGGAAGAGGATGGGGTGGTTGACCATAAGAGATATGTCGATCCCGCCAGGTCTCTAGACATGCCCTATAGTCCTAAAATATTAAGTCTGGGTGGCAAGCATTCCACGAAGCTCATCGTGGCACTCTTGGACAAAGTCCTGAAGAGCGACGTTCTCATAAGCAACAAATGCTCGAAGGAAAACTTGTTCCTCTTGAATGGATCTGAGGGTGTCTTGAAGGTCGGTATAGTCAGGAGTTAGTGGTTGAGAGGAAGAACTAGATCCTGCTTGACTAGAATGAGGGGCTGGGTGATGGGGTGCAGGTTGAACAACCTCTTCATCGCCAGGTACCTAATAAAGGTTAGCCCGGTGAAGTAAGGTGGTTTGATCGACATTAGGAAGCAGCACAAGCCGGTCCCCAAGGTAAATCCAACATAAATGCCCAGCCTCAACTTTACAAAAGTTCATAATTTCAAAAGTAGCTTGATCAAGCCGCTCGGACCCGGAGACTCTATCCTCAAGGTTGGGCTAAATGCCCAAAAATCTAGCTATAGTAGTTACAATCTCACCTATGACTATCCTACCTGTAGTGCTAACAGTAGCACTATGCAATTGCCTGGCCAAAAATGAATTGGGGTGAAGTTGGACACCGTCAAGCATACAAGGAAAAAAGCACAACTCAAACAATCTCAGGACAATCAGACTATCATCTCGAGCAAAGAAACAACAAGCCAAGATACGCTGAGCTACTCTAATGTAAGGGTTCCTAATATGAGTGCACTTCGATGAACTAGTGTTGTACATAACACTCCCCGAAAGTTCGCTCGAAAATGCATTCGGATTGAATTCGCAAGGGACTTGGCGGTTCGGTAAATCCATGCTAGGTGGAAAACCGAATATACCATTAAAGGTACCTAAGTTCAACTTGTAAAATTGTCATTGCAAAGAAAACGATATGTACCCGGCTTGAAATTGAGGCCCTCTAGTGACCTCGACATGGAGTGTACTAATGAACTCTAAGGTCAGGTCCCGATATGTATGCTCTTTTATTTCTAAAAAGTGTCACATACCACCTTGTGCAAATAACCATTGAATATCATCTAACATTCATAATCTAGCTAACAATTCCTCATCATTATATCTAGTTGCCACAACCATGCGTTCATTTAAACAAGTATATCTAGCAACATGATCAGGATTCGTTAAACCAAGGGGCTGGGAATGTTACCTTGAGCTCGCGCAATGGTGAAGGTTCGGGATGTCCTGTGAGGTCGGGTTGGTGCTTGACTTGAAGATCCAACCTCCTTGATACTCCTTTGTCTCTTGGTAGGTGTCATTGTTGAACGGAAACCAAAACCTAAATAAGAAAATTTGAGAAAGAAAAATTAAGATTTTAAGTAAAAAAGAAGAAGAATAAGAGGGAGAAAAAGATGGGTATGGTGGATGAGTGAAGTGAGATAAGTTTGAAGAAGAAGATGAAGAAAGAGATAAAATTTGTGTAGAAAAAGAAAAGATTAAGTGCCAAGGGATGTTTTTGTGTGAAAATAATGAAAAATTGAGAAGAAATGAGGTACGAATAGAGGTTGTAGTTATGGAGGTTTAGAGAGAGAAAATAGAGGTAGAGAAAGTGTGTGTCGTGAAGAAGATGAAATGTGAGGGAAAATGAGGGGCCACCGCGGTCAAAGACCTAGACCGCAGGCCTTAGCAGGTCACCGTGGACCGTGGTGTCTGCTGGTTCCGATTTTTTCAATTTTTCTGGGTTGGCACCCCACGACCGCAGTGCTGTGTATCCTGGCCATGGTGCCAAAATTTTACTCCATAAATGTTTGCTTTCTGTCTCTCTCTCTCTTTTTTTCTTTTTTTTGTTTTTTTTGTTTTTTTACAATATTTCTCAAACTACAAAAATAGTAAAAATCAAAGCTGAGGAAGAAAAAAAAGGAAAAGAGCATGGGTTGCCTCCCAAGAAGCACTCTTTTAAGGTCAAGAGCTTGACCCTTCTTCTATGTAGGTTCTGGATCAATAAGTGTATGGACGTTGACTTTATCACAACTACAAAGTCAAACTTTTTCAGTCGAAGGTACCATCGCAAAAGCTCGGGTTAAAGGTCCTTTGTCTCCATAACATGACACCATAACGCATTATCAGTGTACAAAAAAAAGCGCACTCGTAGCCCATCAGACGGGCTGCTATCAACTTGTTCATCCCCCAAATCAAAATCTGCATCAAAGCCTTTCATAGGGGGCAAGGAGAGAACAACCTGGGCAAACCTACAATATTAGCTCATAGAAGACTCATTAGAAACATGGGCCCCAACCTTGGGCATGTTAGGTGGCATAGGAGTAGCAAACCCCACCTTAACATATCTTTGGTCGGGGACCTCATGAGAAATCCAATTAAAGTTAGGAGGATCTTCACAATTCTAGACATCCTCCATGTCAATATCAGGGGAAGGAGGAAATTCATCCAATACAAAAGAATCAAGAGAAACCTCTTTCTCCTTCATATGACAAAACGCAGCATATCATCCTTCTACCTCAAAAGTTATACGACCTTTTCTTACATCAATATGGCAACCAGCTGTAGCCAAAATGGGCCGACCTAGGATAATTTCAACATCATCAGTCTCGAGTATATCAACTATGATAAAGTCCTCATACACTCAAATATCTCCTATATTAACTGGCACATTATTCAATCTGCCTATAGGTTGCATCTCAGAACCATCTGCTGACTATAGTGAAAAGGTTACGGCTTGTAATGGTCCTAGGTGAAGCTTATAAAACAAAGAATATGACATTATACTGACACTTGCAACTAGATCACATAAACCTTTCTCAATCCCCACCATTCCCACAATACAGGGGATAGAAAAACTACCTGGGTCAAGGAGCTTAGGTGGAAAAATTGTGGGGATCTCTATAGTGTCGCTCTCTATTAATGTAG
>JACYFF010002017.1:11222381-11237377 GCA_017589665.1 Selenicereus undatus | reverse complement strand
TGGGGGCGAAGATGAAAAGCTAGCTTCTTGGGCAATCTGGGCTTCCAACATCCTCTTATGTGTTGTAAGCACATCAAACCTTGAGGCTAATTGCATAATGTACTCACCTTGTTTTTGTTGTGCCATAAGCAAACTTTCCATTATCGCTTCTAAATTAGACTTTTGGGTTACTTAATAAGGGATAAGAAGTCTTTGAAAACCAGAAGGTGGTTCAGCATTCATTGGGGGCATACTCAAAGGGTTTGGATTAGACCTACAAGGGAAATTTGAGTGATTCTTCCAACCGGATTGTAGGTACTAGAGCAAGGGTCATTGGCTGGTCCCGAGTTGAAGTGTTGAACATAGTTAACTTCACTAGGGTCTTAGGAAAAAAGGCCTCCAACTTGACAATTCAAAGTTCCATGCTCAATAGAACCACAAAATTCACAAGGGGAAGGGGCATTAGAATTCACAGCATTAACATTCATTCGGTCCAATCTTTAAGCCATAGCATCTACTTTAGCAGAAAGCAAAGCAAACGCATCAACTTCAACCTTACCTCGAACCCATTTGGGTTGGCCTCGTTCGGTGTATCATTGGAAATTGCTAAGTGCCATCCCCTCAATTAAGTTATAGACTTCATCCTCAGTTTTGTTCATTAAGGCTCCTCCCACCGCTGCATCAATAGTAGTCCTTATAGATTAGGTCACACCATTATAAAAATCTTGGATAATCATCCAACTTTGAAGACCATGATGGGGGCATAAGCGCAGCAAATCTTTAAACCGCTCCCAAGCTTCATAGAGCGTCTCTTCATCTTTTTGGATAAAGTTGGTGATTTGATTCCTTAAATTGACCGTTTTGCTTAGAGGGAAAAACTTGGCGAGGAAGGCTCTTGTTAACTCATCCCAGGTGGTAATACATCCCGATGGCAAAGAGTGTAACCAAGCCCTTGCTTTATCTCTCAATGAAAACGGAAATAAGCGCAAATGGATGGCATCAGCAGAGACTCCATTAAGCTTCAACGTGTCGCACAACTCTAGAAAGACCGAGAGGTGTAGATTCGGGTCTTCCAAAGGAGTTCCTCCAAACTGGGATTGTTACACCATGGAGATGAGAGCCGGATTGAGCTCGAAATTGTTGGCATCAACAGTAGGGCAAGCGATGCTTGAGGCGATCCCTTGGAACTCAAGGGGTAACGAAATCTCGAAGTGTCCTTTGGTCACCTTCTCCTCCCGCCATGTTTGTTGAATTCCTTCTTGTCTCGCGTCTTTGTTCTTCAGTCCTTTGCTTCTTCCTCTTTAAGCGGAAAGTCCTTTCAGTCTCAGGATTGGGTTCATACAATAATGGACTTCGCATAAACGGGAAAAATTTCTGCAAGCACTATCACCAACACTACTAGTGCAATTAAACAGGAAATTAAAAAGAAAATAAAAGTAAAAGACAATAAAATACTTTCACTTTCGTAAGACTAACTCAATAGTTAATAGATTGATTACCCAGTAACGGCACCAAAAACCTAACCACTGCCGCAAGTGCACGGGTAATCGTAGCATAGATAAAAAGATCGCTCCTCAGGGATCAATGTAATCTATCAAGTTTTGCTTATCAAAATATGCTAAGTAAAATTTTAATTCAAGAGGGTTTGATTTAACAATTTCTAATTCACTAATTTTAAATCAATTAAAGAAAGATGCCTAGGAATTCATGTAGTTATGAAAGTTAATTGGATCAAAATGATAAGCATATGTTTTCTCTAATCGGTTAATCTCGAGGAATTGCAATCTCTCTAAAAATTTAGTCTTTTCTTTCAAAATTAACCAAATTTGCCTAAACTAAGCAAAAGTTGTTCTTTCAAACTAATTTGTCTTAATCCAAGTTAAATATATCTGATTACTCTCTAGTCCTCCTAACATGCAAACCTCTCTTTTGAGGCGATGTTATGTCAGGTCTTATCAAGCAGTCTAACAATCAAATGTCACCTTTCAGTTTTTCACTCAATTGTTTCAAGTGTGCAAGGGAACTTTAGCCAAAAATCTACTCACAACATGATAATTACTCGATGGAATGAAATCAAGCCAATCATGAAATAAGCACAATTCTATAGATTAAAACATGATCCAATTACACTTTCATAAACTACTAAATCCCTAGACAAAATAAACTACTCACACATGATAAAAGATCAAGGAACTAACCAATGTTTTGGCGAAATCTGAGAGAAATGGGTTGACTGAGATAGCTTCAACCAAGGGCTTCAAACCACCTCAAAATGAAATGCACACTCTCAAGATTTCTCACTAGAATAATAACCGAATGAAACATCTAAACTAAAAAGAACAAATTCGAGAAAGAGAATTGAACTATGCTAATGCTTGCGTGCGTCTCTACTGCTAAACGTCACCTTTTTATAGAAAAATTTGGATGTTTTCAGCCATACAGTCGAAGGAAAACGAAGAGGCAACAGTTTCATCCCTCACCACGGTCTGTGGCAGGCACCACGACCCGACCGTGGTCTTGGATGGAACCGATTTTTGTTCTTTTCTCTCTCCATGGGTATAGCAACACATAGGTGTCTGCGAGGGAGATCAAAATACATCCAATAAGGGTCAAACGTTGGGCACAAAGGGCCAAAATCCTGTAAAACACATCAAACAACCATACCCAAGTATAAATCGAGTGTAAGAGTACAAATTATGACATTAAACATATAATGCTTCCAAAAATGTGGCAAAATAACCCTACAATGATGTATACATTAAGCATTCATCACTCTTCTGACTCATTACGATTACACCCATAGGCTGGCTTGTTTGGAAAAAGAGCACTTGGTAGGATATAAATTTGTGCTTAATCCCTTTAAAAGAAGGGAGCCCTGGGCTAAATCATTGGGAAATACATCTTCAAAGTCTCTTAAGAGTGATTGAACTAGGGGATGCATGGATTTTACTCCCTCACATGTGTTTGATTCTACCATAATTAAGGCAAATAAAGGCTTGCTCTTAATAATGGCTCTCTCCACCCGTTTTTCACTTATAAATAGGCATTTCTCACTTCCCTTCCCCGGTTTAGATTTGTGGGGTTTGGTGGAGGGGGTCAAATTAAGATTATAACCATTGAGTTTGAATGCATATGTAATGGCATGCCCATTATGAATCACATAATTATCAAACAACCAAGGCCTACTAAGTAATAAGTGACATTCATTCATAAGGAGGACATCAAATAGTACCTCTCTGTGCTTGAGCCATTGAAGAGAATAAGGGGTGGGATACACCTTACTGGGTAATTAAAGCTTGTCAATGAGTGTTATGGAAACTATATTTGGTACAACTTCCACCATCAATAGTGAGCTCACATACCTTGCCTCCAATAGTGCATCATGTATGAAAGATTTGTTCCTTTTGGCTTCGCTCACAAGGAGCCTCTTGGCATAGAGTGCTTTTCAAATCACCAAAAGTTCACCCACATCAAGGAGCATTAAAGTTTGGCCTTCATCCTCTGTTTCCCACTCACTAGTTGCTTCCTTAATAGATTCAATTTCTTCCACTTTTCTAATGGTGAGAGTCTCCGGTTCGGACAATCCGCTTAGAAGTATCCATAACCATGACATTTAAAACACCTTTTACCCGCCAATATCTTTGGTGGTTCACTAGTAATCTCTTTGCCCTTGTTAAGGGCTTTTACGGATACAGGAGTGGTGTTAGCTTTATTGGGGAAAGATTAACCCTTGGGGGTACTTTGAGGGTCAATAGAGGAGGTCATTTGAAAGGGTTTTTAACCCTTAAGTTGCTTCTCAACTTTGATGCCTAGGTGACACACATCAATAAAGGATAAGCAAGGTTGTAGATTGACTTTATTAGCAATACGAAGAGATAACCCCTTGATGAACCTAGCAATCTAGAGTCTGGGTTCTTCATCCAAGACAACCCTCATTTGGACTTGTTCAAACTCAACGATGTACTCTTCAAACTTTAGATTCTCTTAGTTGAGAGAGGTGATCCTGAGGTAGAGTTCTTATTTGTAAGAAAGGGGTAGGAATCTCTAGTTGATGTGCTTTTTAAGCTTGGACCAATTTTGATTTTGGATTTGGCTTCTCTAGCCCTATTCCTCCTCAAATGCTCATGCCATAGTGAAGCATACCCCTTCAATTTAAGAATGGCCAACTTGAAGGCATTTTCATCATTATAATCTTTGAGTTCAAAGATCCTTTCAATAGCTTGAACCTAACTAAGATAGTTTTCCGGGTTAAGATTGCCATGAACTTCGGCACCTCCACCTTGAGATCATTAAGGTCATCCATTGGATGCCATCTTCTTCAAGGCCTTCCTTCCTCACCATCAAAGCCTTCATGAGAGAAAGAGTATTTGATGTCAATAGGGCAAACATCATAGCCTCTTTGGTAAGGGTTTTGTTGTATGGACTCCCTTATCCAACCTCTTGAGTGAGCTTCCTCATTTGTTCTTGAAGCTGTGGAAGGGCCCTGCCTATGTCATAGGGTTGCTCAGGACGAATGCTTTTTCGATGAGGGGCATCTCCATCACTAGTCATGGTGATAACTTATAAGGTGAAAAGAGGAGAAAAGGATGGAAACAATGGAAGCACGGGCATGCTAGAGGGGCACAAGCAAGAAAACAATGAAAATGAGGGGGCACGATCATGCTTAGGGCATGGGGGGTCGAGCCAAATCTTTGAAGCAGGAAGTAGGAGTGTAGGAAAGGAGCACGGTCCTGCGGGACAAAACGGCATGGTCGTGCCAAATCTTTGCCTAGTTATTTTTTTGATGGGCTTTTGTGAAGGCTTTTTCTAGAGTTTTAGGGATTGTGTTTGGGCAATAATTATGATTCTTTGTGGACTTGAAGAAGAGACTTATAGAGAGAAAAGTAAAGGCAAAGAAGGATTGAAATCCAAATAAATCAACACAAGATGGATGGATTTGATACCCACCAAGATGAAGGAACTTTTTGCTCTCATACCAAATAATGCATGTTGAATTTCATTTGACCAAATAAAGGTGAGAAATCTATGAAGATGACCCCAAAGGATGTTGAAGATCAATCTTTCCAAAGATGAACCAAGAGAGAGAAAAAATTCACATAGAAGAAATCTCCAACGGAGATGAATCAATAATTAAAATAGGTAACTAAGAGATAAATCAACTCACGCTCTAATCCTCTAAAGCCTTAACACCAAGGATTAGATTAAAGGGATGAAATAAAATCATCACCGTCCTTAGAGAGATAAAGAATTTGAGATTTTTGAGAAAACACCAAGTTTCAAGCTCTCACATTATTTAACAAGTATGAATTTTTATCGAGGTAATTGGGTTCATAAATACCCAATTAAAGGGAGATTAGCTACTAAATTAGTAGGGCAAGTGGGCCAATAAGGGTTTAAAAAATATCCTAGAAAAATAAATCAAGACGCTAAGATAATTACAATCAATATGAGTTGTATTTTCCAGCATTCGTCCTCCATCTTCTAAAGAGCCTGAAGAAGGCTTTACTCCACCAATGGAGGTGCTGCCATATAAGCAAATCTTTCTTTTTGTGTGTAAAATCACCTTATGCTTATTAACCCCTAAGATCATAGTGTTATCCTCGTCAATTAAACCCATCATTAAAATAATACATTTTCCAACCTTGGATCGACCCTTTCTTTGTTATCAATCTATAACTTTCACAATACTCGGAGTTTAAACATTATTCAAGGCTTTTTGTAGAATAGACGTCTGGGACTTCCATCGATGTATAATTTGAAAATATTGGAGCCCATGCTCCTAGTCCAAACTGAGGTAGAAGTGAGGTGAAGTGCTCAGCCTAGAAAACTGTAAATGAGCTAGTACAGTGCTTTTGGGAGGATAGAGTAGCTAGGCTCCTTATTTAGAGCTACTAATTGCCCATCCCCCTTTTCCTAAGCTTACTTGGACCTTCTCAATATTGACCTAGGAGGACCTAGCCCTTGACTTAGAGTCAATATTGAGCCTACTTGGTTCAAGATCCTTGCTTGCGAAAGTAGGTCCAAGCTTAAGGTGTGCTCCGCATCACCAATGCCCCTGTTGCATTCATAGATCTATGAATAGGGTCTTTAGACCTTATTAGGAGAACTTTATGCTGGTGCTCATAGATGACATTTTAATATACTCAAAGTACAAGGAGGAACATGCTAATCATTTGAGGTCTGTGCTACAAACCTTGAGGGAACACCAGTTATATGCTAAACTGAAAAATTATAAGTTTTGGTTGAATAAAGTGACATTTTTAGGGCATGTAATTTCTAAAGAAGGGTTTAAAGTTGACCCTTAGAAGATAAAGGATGGTTGGAGTTGCCCAAGGATTATGACCTACAGTTCTAACATCATCCTGGGAAGGCGAATGTGGCAGCAGATGCACTAAGTGGGAAAGACCAACATGGTTGTACGATATTTTCAAGGTGAAATTTCTAGTTGCAAGCACACAACTTTCGCTATAGTACTTAGTACTTGAGGGTTGTCTCCTCACGGACGAGGATGAGCTGAAGGTCAGAAAAGAATAGTTTGAACTAGTTAATATAATACTAATTACATGAGTCCAAATAGAGTAACTCAAGGAGAATTAATTAACTCAAACTAAGAATTTAATACTAGCATCACGATTCAATTAGGCATAGATAAAAATGAATCTAACTTTATTAATGAACATCACCCCAAAACCAAATAAACTTAACATCATCATTCTACTCTCAAGGACAAGAAGACAAAAAAATACCTTTCAAGTGTCATTATGTGATTATCGCTAACTTCAGGGAAAATAAAGGAAGGAAGAAGTAGGGTATCCTTGCTCAACATATCTCAACTTTAGTCTCCTTTCTCGCTCTCCACTAATAGCTATTCTCATGACTTCTAGACTGAGAAACACAAAGAACCCAGAAAAAAATAATCTAAACTTATTATGGAATTAGAGCAAGAAAGGTAATTAGCATTGAACTAAACTAAAACTGAACATGAAAAACATAGAAATGAAACTCAAAAAGGCCTGTATTGATACTAAAACAGCATCAATAGAGGTCCACAAAGAAATTGGGGCTGAACAGAACAACCAACAAGTAGAATAGGACATGAACAATATTGAAAAGGGGAAAGGTGAGTTCGAATTCAGCAGTAGGAACCCAAAATCGAGTTCATCCTAAACTGCTAGCAACAGGGGACAAAGAAATCGGGAAAAACGGACCCATAATTGAACAAAATACATGCCATGAAAACATATTACACAAATTAAATTTAAGCAAAGCAACTGTGGTAGAAATCATCATGCCCAAAACTCATTGTAGGGTTGAAGCAAGAGAATTGCAAAATTGAAAATAAGGGAAGGGAAGATCGAAATTTATCCAAAATGAAGTCTAGGATTAGTTCAATAAAAACGGAAATTAATCAAAGCCAATTGTAGAATAATAAAATCAAACCTAATAACACGAACTTGAAAGCTGAAAAATGGATCTAAATCGAAAGAAATGCCGAGAAAATTGGATAAAATCCTAAAATGCTAAAAAGAAACTCGGAATAAATCCTAAAGTTATCCAAAACTGGAATTAAAACTAACAAGAACCTAAAATTGAACCTAGATACCTCAAAGTCACTACTGCTCACTGCATTTATACTCGTCCCTCTTTCATCTTGACCCTTGAGTTCGGCTCAATATGGACGGTGGCGATGGAAGGTGTGCTAGCCGTGGAAGGTGGGTGGGATTTGGTTTTACATGGGTGTATGGTGATAAAGGCGGATGAAGATGGTGGGGTTTTGAAGTGGTGCTCTACTGGTTTTCAAAGAGAGAGAAAGAGAGAGAGGGAGAGGTGAGATTGGGGGGGGGTTTCGGGTCTAAGCCCGTGAGAAAGAGCGAGAAGGAGGCAAAGAATAAGAGGGCTAAGGGCATAGGTGAGTGGCATGTGGGGAGCGACTAGGTAGGTTTTTGGGTCTTGTTTTATTTTATTTTTTCAACTTCCTTTTCATTTGGGTTGGAAAGAGAGATGGGCTTGGTATAGGCTTGAAGGTAGCATATCCAAATTCTTTATTTCAACCTTTTTCTTCCTTTTTTTTCTGATTTTTTCCATCACCTACAAACTCAAATGTAATCAACTAAAAATCTAAAAATCATAATTATTACAAAGTTAAATTATTGTGAAAATATTACAAAAATTATCATAATTTTGGTACAAACAAATACTCCGCACCAAGATTTTGCTTGTCCTTGAGTAAGACAAACTAAGTTAACTAAAAAGAAACAAAAATTAAGAAAGAGAAAATCGTAACTCATTTTCGTAAGAATCATGGTTGCATTTAGTGTATGTAACAAGCCCTTTAAATCCCTTAGTTTCCTAAGTGGACGATCGAGGTTTCGTGAGGGTTTTCAAGTGAAATACCCACAAAATGTTTTTGAAAAACAAAGGAAAATCCTTTTGGTTTTTTCAAAACATCATCATACATACAAATAGAAGGGAAATTACACGCACAGCTTAAGTAATTGCATCACCCTAGTAACTGAATCACCAAATTATATACAAATAGAATACACAATCAAAACATATCTAAGTCTCAAGAAGCACCCCAACTTCTATTTTTCACCCCACACAAAAATATGCAATTATATTACACCTTGATGCATGTGCAAATGTGTATCAACCCTTAAGAATCAAGTCGGAAATATTGACACGATCCCCGTTTCCTTGCCTGATTGACTTCTTTGCTCAATTATTTCTGTTTTTTCTCTTTTTTCAAGAATAATAATGCACACATCCTAAACCCACTTGACTTATAAATATTCGGGGCTTCCCGAAAAGGGGGTTTTGATAGAATATGCAAAGCACTTATTTCATTACCTAAACAGATGCGTAATCAAGTAAAATAGCACATATTCAAGCTAGTTAAAGATATGAAATAAAGCTAGTGGCTTGGGACATTGGTGCCCGGATTTTTATTCTCATTTTTAGGTTTTTTTCTTTTTTTTTTATTTTTTTTATATTTTTCAAGAGCTTAAAAGGCAACTTCGACAAACAAAAAGCTTACTTGCCAACTTAAGAACAAGACCTAAAGAATTGACAACAATGTGAGTGAGGTATGCACAAAATCTCACATATGAGACGAGGTTATTATGACAAATCGGATCTACATCCTCAACTAGCCATTTTAGCATACGAACTCTATTTACATATAACTCAATAACCATGCAATATGGGATCACAATCAGCTACGAAAGAACCCAAATCCCTAAAGAAAAACAAAAACCTTTTAAAGTTTTTCAAATATTTCAAAAAATATATGAAAATGGCACCTCACCCACACCTAAACTCCACAATGTCCTCATTGTGGCGACTAAGGCAGCAAAAAGAAATCACATAAGCTACATAACCATAAGACTGACATAGACTCACAAGTATATAGAAACCTACTTCACTAAAACACAAAAAAAAAACAAACTATAAAACAAAATCAAAATTAAAATCACCAAAATAAAAGCAAAACAACAACAGGAACTACTAAATACAAAACAAAGCAAAAGGAAACATTGAACAAAGCAAGGCACAAAATAAAAGAAAAGTGAAAAATTAAACCAACAAAACACAATAGGGAAGCACTAACACATACTTACAAAAACATACCAGATTACCAACAACAACCAAAACCAAATACACACAAAACACACAAAACCACAATCATAAATAAAAGCACCAAAAAAACCAAAGCTAAACAAGGGTCTATTAGGTAAAAACTAAACTAAACCAAAACCATATTAACATATATTCAAAAGCTTAATACACCACTAACAACAAAACACATAAACAAACAATGGTGAGCATAGCCAACTCGGCTCAACAATCCCAAATTTCTCCTCAAATCGATCGCTTGTACAATCACAACCTTAAATATCCTCAATTATGTACAAGAAAGAAAGAAAAGAAAGGAAAAATGAGAATATGGAAGGGTTGGAGCGATCATACAGGTTTGGATACTGGTTGTACCCAAACTAATGCCTCACTCAAATGATGTCGACTAAGTCCATGGAGTATCAGTCACTCTGTCTTAGTTCATAAGCTGTTACTCATTAAAACCCAACAAAGCTCATAATACCTTGTCAAATAATGAGGCACGAGCCTCACAAAAATGGAAGTAGTAAGGAATAGGAGGTGTACGCAAATAACGTGCATAAGTGGAATGCAACTCAAGGCTCTCTTGATCTTATCAAAGCTCTGAGCCCAATCAAAACAAAGATGCATAAATGCAAAATCAGACGCCCAAGTCAATGGTCTAACAATGATGTGGCTATATGAACACATAGACCATCTAGAGTGGTCTAAGTGCTCTAAATGAATCCAACATCTCTAAGAAGGGAGCGCAAAAGACCTCAGCAAAGCCAATCAAATGAAATATGAATATCAAAGGACATAGGATGGCCTAAAGTCAAGTTCTTCCCCTCAAAGTGATCCTCGAGTCTCCCTATGTCCTTATCATCAAGCGTCTAATTTAACAAGTACTGTCAAGCACAAAAGTCTTAGACCCTGTAAAAGTAGACTCGAAAGGGTCTGAAGAAGGGAGAAAATGGGGAGGGAAGAAAAAAAAGGATGAAATAGGAGGGGTGTGACCTGTGTGAAGGGAAGAGTGGATAGAAATGGGATCAATAAGCTCCTTAGGAGGCGTGATCTCCCTATAATCCATAACAAAAAGCACATCAAATGAATGATCCTCTGAAAAGGTATCCTCTAACTCAGTAAATATGCCACACTAATCATCAGAACTAGCATCAGTCTCAAATTCGTCTCCCTTCTCAAACTCTCCTAAGCAACCCAAAGGAAGAAAAGGGTTGGAGATAATTGGGGCATCCCCGGAGGTGTCCAAAGAAGTGTTAGTCTCAAGGGGAGATGGATGTGCAAAAGAAGGTGAAAATATGTGATTCTTAACCTCAAAGTCACATAACAGATTATCAACTCTAGATTTTGGAACTCAAAGGGTAAAGAGTCTCAAAATCACCCAACAAATAATCCTTGAGAGTGGTAGGTTCTACCATAAGGTTGGTCTCTTGTGGAACAAGCATAGTGCTTTCTCTATATAACCTTTAACAAACTCTGAGAATTGGTCCATGAGTGTTCTTGTCATATTCTCCATAGACTCCTTATCACTTTTTATTTTGTACTTAATTTGACTAATTATAGAGTCTATAGAAGTAACATGAGGACAAGAATTGACATTATGGTCAGAAGAGTAACAACAATCACATAAAATATGAACACATGAAGTATGAGGATGCTCATATAATATGTCCGCAAACTGACTCTCATCTAAGGTGTCGCATGCATCATAAAAGGGTTGGGAATGAGGCGACTAAAGGTCCCTCTTGCATTGCCATACTGTCAAGTACCATGATCCAAGTATTCAAAGAAATCCCAAATTTCATCAGAAGTCTTAGTGAACAAATATCCCAAACCCCTGAGTACATAATCTCAACATGACCCCAATATTCGTTATTAAGACCCTCAAAAATTACTTGAAAAATTTGCCATTTCTCAAAATAATCAACACATTGAGCATTGTTCGCTTGGAAATTGGCTTTAAATTTATACCGCAAGTGAACGGTTTATCGTCGTGTACTTGGGGTGCCCTTCACTGAGAACAAGACTTTAGGATACCTAACTTAGTGAATCGGTCGAATCTAGAGAGTTGAAGAGTAAGTTTGAGAGTGAAAGAAACAAACAATAGGAAAAATAGCAGTCTAAAATTCAATTAGGGGAAGAACTTGGGTCAATGGATTAGTTGCTACTGGCTACTTATTCATACTAAGCATGGATTTCTGAACTTGACTTAATTGACAAATGACTCATAAAGGGGGTAATTATCTTGTTTAAGACTGCCCAAACCCCCCTTCGAAGAGTGAGGATAACCTTAAGCACCAAGCCCACCTATTTTCATGAGGGCTTAAAGGTTAATGTTGAATATGGCCAACTTGCACCTAACAAGGCCTTGGGTTTTTAAGACTTGTTCTCTGTTCTTCTATCAACAAAGGGTGAATACCAACCTCTCAGTGTGATTATTCACCCGGGTATCGGATGAAATATCCTTTCGGGCATTTCATCGAACACTTGGTGGGTGGAGAATGAGACCCCTAAATAACTTAGAAATTAAGGAAAGACAAATTCACACCAAGTTCATTATGCCATCCTAGCTCCTAATCCCAACCCAAGTTGAGGAAACTACTCACTAATCATGTCAACAATCCAACAATCACAACCAAGTATGATCAAATAAACTAAACAAAAAAAGAACAAACTTGGATTAATGGAATGGAGAATAAAAGTCTACAAGATCTTCAATCAACAAAAACCCAAGAACCCTAATCACTCTTAACCCTAAAAATTAAGCCTAGACAGTGTTTAAAGTGCTTTACTAGAGGAAAATCAAGCATGCCCATAATTATGCAAAATGGGGTATTTACAGGCTAAGTAAACAGGGAAAATGTGACAGGGGTCACCCTGGAGACACCCTGGCCGTCGTCTAGCAAAGGTGTCTAATGACATGGCGATGGCCAGCCGGTCAGGAAGATGATGGTTGTTACCATCCCCTGGAAAACTACAGGTGATCAACAGCCTACCTGTCGACTGTGGGACGGCCGTCACTATCTCCTGGAAAACTATAAGTGAGCAACGGTCAGGCTGTCGATTGTGGGACGGTCATCACCTGTCCCTGTGCCTTGGAAACTTCATCTTTGCCTTGCTCACTTGCTCACTTTAGGCCTTTGGGTGATCATCCTTGCTCTTGCCTTGTCTTTTTCCAGGTTTTAGCTACCCCTCTTCCTTGAATATCTTGAAATTACCTTCAAAAAGTCAAAAAAGGAATTAAAATAAGGCAACAATGTCAGAAGAGGCATCATATGGTCAAATCCCTCTAAATCAAAGGAGAGTTAGGGAAAATGAACCAAAAACAGGATATGAACTTAGTCAAAATTGGGGTTTATCAAGTCCCCTATGCTTAGCTTTTGCTTGTCCTCATGGAAGCTTAGCTTGACACTGCAAGAATGCGAAAATCGATCCCTCAAGCACAATCAAGAGGTGATAAACATGAGGTGAGGAAGCAAAATAGACATGATACTTCTTAAGGATCACCTCGTCTATAAGGGCACACTAAGCCTAAATGAGATCCTTAAGGCAAGAAAGGAGGTGGTTTGCTAATGGTGGGCAAAAGTGACTGGAGAGAGCCTTGCTTTATGGTCAAGTGGTACTCTCCTCTCCAAGGGTTTGAATGCATTCATGTTTACTCTCATTACTCAACCAATCACACAAAAACCATAGGCTTGGAGGAGTCCTCATCCTCCATCACTCGGGGCAAAAATGCATGCACTTTGGTCAGGAGGGCTTTGAAAAGGGGTGCAACAGGGCTCGTAGGTAAAGCTAAGAAGGGGAAGATCTTTTGGGATAAGTGGAGCTAAATAGCCCGAGGCTAGGGTGTAAGAACACTTTCCACAATAAGGAGATGGAAAAAAAAACTCTACTTCACACCTGCAACCCACTTTGAACAACTCAAGAAGGGAGCCGATTCGAGTCGGAATGAAAGCCATTTTGCCAAGCACCTTATTTGCAAAAGTTTTCTCTTCTTTTTTTTTCTCTTCTTTTTTTTTTGGCATAAAAGGAGGCTTATTGTTGTTTTTCCCTCATTTCTTTTGTTTTCTTCCCCTTTTTTTCAAGCAAGCTCAAACGAAGGAACTCAATTATAGGCACTTAGTTAAGGACATTCTGGCTTCCCTTCCTTTCTCTGTTTAAACACAAATTTCCACAACATACACCCAATGATGATCCAACTCAAAAGCAAACCCCATAATCATGAAAAGTGTTGCTCCACTAATTTCAAAGGCATGAGGTTAAGAAATGTAAATCGGCTAAGGGTGAAATGAGTGTGAGAACAACAAATGCAGACAAGGCTCAAAGTGGGTGAGCAAAAGAGTCTAAACACTATTTAGGTGGCTTTTTAGGCTATGTGGCTTAAATAGCAAGGAATGCCTCAATCATATCAAATGGTGCGTATTGCATAATGTGATTTTGGAAAGGAACTAAGCCAAGTTCTAGCATTGCAATCGAGGGCCACACAAAAAGCAAAGAAAGAACCATTAAAGATGAGGGGTCACATGAAGGCTCAAAAACTCACAAGTCAAGCCACTCCGGTGACAACTATTTTCCCTATGAGTCAATCACTAGCCAAATTGCTCCAAATCAAGATCAAAAAAGCCTCAAAAGCAAAGACATGCACATAAGGGAAAATGATTACCACAAGAGCTCACACTACTATGTTCCAACAACCAAAACCAAAGCCATAACCCAAGTGTGCAACCAGGACAATCAATTAATAATTTACACCATGTGTTCGCATCATAGAATGGTTTTTTTTTTTCAATTTTTTTCAATTTTATGATTTTTTTTTTTCAAAGCAAAGGGAGATCAACAAGAAGGAAAATGCAGAGTAGCGTAAGAGATGTACCTTGCAAGCTCAATGCTACCCTTCTCGACATTGCTGCTCATGATCATAAAAAGAAAACAAATATATATATACAATGCAAAGGAAGAATCTACATGCTATAAACTGCATGCTTTACTTATACAAGGCCTACATGTGCAATGATTCCTAAAAATGCAACTAAATGAGTTACCTATCCTATATGAACACCTCTCAATTTTTGCCATTCGCCAATCATACCACCAAGTCAAACCCATCAACACCTCAATCAAATCAGCAAAGTCCCAAGAAATACGTCCATGACAATAAGACAACCCATTTCGAGACTCTCTCGCACCACAAGATCCGCCTAACACATGAGCTTACGAGCTTACCTCTCCATGCTTAGGATATGCATTGTCCCCAATGTATAAGCATGTAAAGAGCGCAAAGGGTAGGGGAAGGGGGAACTGGAGCGTGTGGTGATGGGCCGGAATGTAGATTGCTTGAGTTTAGTTGCAAATTTCCACTTTGATGAAGGATATGACTTGATATAAAGGCTAAGCCACCAATC
>JACYFF010002017.1:11187842-11222371 GCA_017589665.1 Selenicereus undatus | reverse complement strand
TGTTTTGGCTTCTTTTATTATTTCCGAGGGTTTGACTTCATTTTTGATGGACCAAACCCTTTAGAAGGCCTCTTGACCTTCCCAAAATAGGCATGGCACGCATCCCAATGATTCGGGATGTGGTTGGAATTGGAGTTCCAAAACCGCACACGGGCCAAGTTCCCGTTGATGGAGCTCGTGAGCATTAAGGAGGACTTGAGAGCTCTCTTGGACTTGTATGGTCATGGCATCCGCTTCAGGAACTTACAAAGCATCAATAGGGGCGAACTTACAAAGCATCAATAGGGGGCGCTAGGCCTCCAATCGAGTAGAGAGTAGCGCTAACTGTGGTGCTCATATGCTTAGTAAACACTATGCTCCAAGTTCTGTTGTCGATGATCAAACTCCATTTGCCGATGGAGCAACTCTTGTTGGGCTTGAGCGTGTTTTTGTTGACACTCATCAATTGCATCAAGCCTCAAGTTGAGGCGAGAGAAGTGGTCATCCAAATATTGGTAGAAATGGGCTTCATTAAAGCCCGAAGAGCCTGCAACGCCACTGCTCCTACCCATGGGGGGTTTAAGCATCTCCTTGGGTGGAGAAAACCCCGAACATTCGGCACCTCCCTCTCCTCCACTGGCATGCCCTCCTTGAGGTGAAGAGTCATCCTCATCCATATCCATACCAATATCATCATCATACACCCGATTGGAGGGGTCGAAGCAAGTAGTTTTAGACAGGTTTGGGAGTTGAAAGAGAAGTCGACCATGGTGGTTGACAAAGACATGTTCACCCTCCATTTTGAACATCTCCATGTTAACACAAACGGCTAAATCTAGTCGTCCCCCATATAACAACAGTGTCAATTTTCTTATGAGAGGCTCCAAACCCCAAGCATATGTAATAGCTGAAATGATGGCCCCACAAGCAATAGGGGACTTAGGAGATGAAGCTTGAGAGATCAACTGATGGATAATGAAAGCTATCGTATCAAAACTCTCATCATTGAGGATACACCATAAGAGAACGACCAACTGATGGCAAAGAGAGATGATGGAATTAGTCTCTTCAGGCACGCATCGCCGCGCAATGCCATCTCCACAAGCCTTATACAAGCAAGGCTCCTCTCAAAAGTATGATTTGGCTTGGTGGAAAAACCGCTTCTTTTGATGGTAGTCTTCGATTGGCAATTCACACTCCCCTTCATACCTTAAGGATGTAGGTAATCCATAGAGGTGAAATGAATAAGGTATCTTTGGTCAAAAGCAAACTGAGAGGCTAAGCTATTTTAGAGAAATCCTTGATGAAACGACGGTAGAAACCCGCATGTCCAAGGAAGCTTCTCACCCCTTTGACACAAGTCGTGGGTGGCAAGCACTCAATTAACTCTATCTTTGCTTTATCAACCTCGATACCCCGAGGTGAAACCACATGCCCTAAAACTACACCTTGTACCATAAAATGGCACTTTTCCCAATTGAGGACTAAGTTGACTTCTTCGCATCTGTGGAGGACTTTATCCAAGTTCTCCAAGCACAAATCAAAAGTGCCTCCATAGACCGAGAAATCATCCATAAAAACCTCTATTATCCTTTAAACGGAGTCGGAGAAAATAGCAAGCATATACCTTAGGGAGGTGGTTGGGGCATTGCATAACCCAAAGGGCATTCTACGATATGCAAAAGTCCCGTAGGGGCATGTAAAAGTAGTTTCTCTTAGTGACTTGGGTGGATGGGGATTTAGAAGAATCCCGAGTATCCATCCAAGTAACAAAAGAAAGAATTCCCCGCTAACCGTTCCAAAATTTGGTTAAGGAAGGGGAGGGGGAAATGGTCTTTCTAGGTGGTGTCACTGAGTTTTCTATAATCAATGCACATGCACCAACCTGTGACCGTCCGAGTAGAGATAAGCTCATCTCGGTCATTCTTGACAACAGCCATACCCCCTTTCTTAGGAACTACTTGAACCGGGCTAGCCAAACACTATCCGATATTGGATAGATGATTCCAACGTAAAGTAACTTGACAACCTCCTTCTTAATGACCTCTTTCTTAACGACCTCTTCCATATTGGGATTTGAACGGCGTTGAGGTTGTCTAGAGGGTCGATGCTTATGATCACGCAGAATTCGATGCATGCAAAATGAGGGGCTAATCCTCTTAATATCATCAATGCTATAGCCAGTGGCGCCTTTATGCTTTTCAAGCACACACAACAATTTCTTAGTTTGGGTGCCATTAAGCTCAGCACTAACAATGATGGGAAAAGTATGATTGGGACCAAGAAATTCATACCTTAGATGAGAAGGTAGGGGTTTCAACTCCAACTCGGGGCACTCTTCTTGTCTTCATTGGAGGATTGAACCTCCACATTAAGAACCTCCCTTGGTTGGTGTCTAGGGAGGTATGGTTGGGCCAAGTTGAAAACCTTGGCATAGATTCATATTTTTTCATCTGGGTAAGGGTTAACCCCATTGCCACAAATGCCAATGAAGCACGCCTCAAGAGGGTCCAAAGGAGGGCTGGGAGTTCCCATCTCCACAAGTGCTATCTTTTCAAGCAAATCAACCTAGTAGTGTGCATCCTCTAGGGAGGAAGAAGCTATAGATTATGAAAGATTAAATTCAAGCTACTCCTCACCAACTTATAGGGAGAGCTTCCCGTTTTTAACGTCAATCATTGCACCGGTTGTGGCTAGGAAGGGGCGCCCTAGGATGATAGGTATTTTAGCGTCCTCCTCCATCTCCATGACAACGACGTCACAAGGGATGAAGAATTTCCCAAGGTTAAGAGGCATATCCTCTAGAACTCGAATGGGATACTTTAAGGAATGATCCGAAAGTTAGATTGAAATTGTGGTAGGCTTGAGTTCCACCACTTGGAGCCTCTTGTATATTGAATGGGGCATAAGGCTTACAGTTGCCCCAAGGTCACATAGGGTCCGGCTTATGGTGATATCCCCCACGGCACAAGGAATGGAGAAACTTCCCGGGCCTTTGAGCTTATGAGGGAGCTTGTTTTGGACGATTGCACTACACTCCTCTGTAAGGAAAACCATGACATTTTCTTGAAATTTTCTTCTATTGGAGAGCATCTCTTTTAGGAACTTGGCATGAGATGGCATCTCAGAGATGGCATCTAAGAATGGGATATTGATTTGCAACTTCTGGAGCACCTCTAGAAATTTCCCAAACTTGGCCTTATGTTTTGCCTTGGTAAGTTTTTGAGGGAAAGGAACCGAGGGACAATAGGGCTTAACCAGCCTAGGCTTTGTGGTCTCCTCATGCTTATCTTGATCTTTACTCTCTGGGACCAAATCATCCTTTTCTTCCAACATTTCCTTACCTGTGTCTTTGACCAACCCTTCATCCACCTCCCCTTGAGATCCTCATGGTTCTTAAAGTTTCTTCCCACTCCTTAAGGTCATGACATTCATGTGCCCCTTGGGGTTGGCCTTCGATTGGCCCGAAAGGGGCCTAGTAGGTCGAGATAAGTGGCTCACTTGTTAGGCAACTTAAGCCAATTGAGTCTCCATTGTCTTTTGGTGTGTGGACAAGCTCCCATACTTGGCATTGAGCTGGCTCACGGACTCACTAAGAGCCTCATTTATCTTATTTTGAGTTTGGATTAACCTCTCCATCATGCTCTCCAAGTTGGACTTTTGAGGTGGAGGTTGTAGAGGTTGAAATTGAAGGGCATGGTATTGAAAACCGGGAGGGTTAGGATGATTTTGTGGGGGGTGGTGAGGAGGGGGATTTGGATTTTTGTAGGGAAAGTCGAGGTGTTGTCTCCAACCTAGATTAAAGTTATTGGAGTAGGTATCATTTTGTGGTCTATTATTGAGGTTGTGGAGGGTATTGGCTTGTTCAGATCTTG
Source organism: Selenicereus undatus (assembly GCA_017589665.1). NCBI lineage: Eukaryota > Viridiplantae > Streptophyta > Magnoliopsida > Caryophyllales > Cactaceae > Selenicereus > Selenicereus undatus. The sequence goes on along the minus strand of JACYFF010002017.1, from coordinate 11,218,517 downwards.
AAATGAATGGCTAAGATGACACTCATTTCCATTATGCCCTTGAATTCCACACACTTCTCAGACATAAGATTGTCCAATTGACCTACTAGGGGTGCCACCATAAGAAAGAGTAGGTTGAAGTTGATCTATCTTTTGGAAAAATGCGTCAACCTTGCTTGCAAGCATAGTAAAGGCATCAACTTCATGTCTTCCTCCTCGTTTGGGGAGTCCCCTTTCATTTTCCTAATGGTAGTTCTTGGATGCCATGTCTTCAAGTAGTTGCTTGGCTTCTTTGATGGGTTTGGCCATAAGAGCACCTCCGATGGTCACATCAATTGAGATCTTCATCTGTTGTTGAAGACTGTTATAGAATATTTGCACCAACAACCAATTAAGGATGCCATATGAGGGCACTCCTGTTGGACCTCTTTGAACCGCTCCTATGCTTCATAGAGAGACTTACCCTCCATTTGAGCAAAGGAGGTGATATCATTCCAGAGTTTGGCGATGTTCCTGGGAGGGAAACACTTGCATTTAAGAATGCTTTGGAGAGACCATACCAAGTAGTGAACGAACTGGCATTCGATTTTATAAGCCAAGACTAAGGGAATAGCCTCAATTAGATGGCATTGTTGGAGACCCCATTCATCTTGATAGTGTCACACTTCTCCAAGATAGAGGCAATGTGGTTGTTTGGTTTCTCCATTCGGTACCCTCCAAATTGGTCTTGTTGAAATAGGGTAATAAATGTCGGGTCGAACTGAAAGTTGTTGGCCTCAACGGGAGGTCTCACGGTGCTAGATTGAATGGAATTTGGATCCAACATCGCAAAGTCCCTCAACGGTGCTATGGGGGGATCCACACTGGCTTCTTGAGTTTGCCTTTCTTTCCCCAGTTTGAATTCTTCCATGTCGTCGGAGAGCTCGAGGAGTAGCTTCGATCTCGGGATCAAATGGAATCAAATCACACGAACCTTAGCTTCTCTTGTGCATGCCACAACAAGTACTACCAAAGGAGGTAAGCCCACTCAAGAAAGAATAACAACAAAGGAGCAAAATAAAAACAAAACTCTGGCCTCCAACTACACTTTAAGTTATGATACCTAAGGAATCTTGTTCCCCGACTACGACGCTAAAAACTTGTTCGCTTAGAAATAAGTTTTACATTTATACTGCAAGTGAACGATTTATCACCACGTACTTGGGGTGTCGTCCATTGAAAACAAGACTTTAGGATACCTAACATGGTGATTAGTTGAAACCAGAGAGGTGAAGAGTAAGTTTGAGAGTGAAATAAGCAAAGACTACACAAAATAGTAGTCTAAAATTCAATTGGTGGAAGAACTTGGGTCGGGGGATTAGTCGCTAGTGGCTACTTATCCATACTAAGTATGGATTCCCGAACATGACTTAATCGACAAATGATTCATAAAGGGGGTGATTGGCTTGTTTAAGACCATCCAAACCTACTTTTAAAGAGTGAGGGTAACCTTAATCACTAAACCCAACAATTTTCATGGGGTCTTGAAGGTTAAGGTTGAATATGACCAACATGCATCTAACAAGGCCTTGGGTTATTTTCATACCCAAGACTTGTGCTCTCTTCTTCTATCCACAAAGGGCGAATACCAATCTCTCAGTGTGATTATTCACCCAAGTATTGGATGAAATGTCCTTTCGCGCATTTCATTGAACATTTGGTTGGCAAAGAATGAGACCGCTAAATAACTTGGAAATTAAGGCAAGACAAGTTCACACCAAGTTTATTATGCAATCCTAGCTCCTAATCCCCAACCCAAGTTGACGAAACTACTCACTAATCATCATCTCAACAATCCAACAATCACAACTAAGCATGATCAAATAAGCTAAACAAAACCAACTAAAGAGGAAAAGAGAGAGAAAGAAGAACAAAATTAGATTAGCGGAATGAAGATGAAAGTCTTTAGGATCTTCAATCAACAAAATCCCAAGAACCCTGATCACTTTTAACCCCAAAAATTAAGCGTAGAAAGTGTTTAAAGTGCTTTTACAAGAGAAAAATCAAGCATGTCCGTAATTAGGCAAAACGGGGTATTTTTAGGCTACGTAAACTGGGAAAATTTGCTAGGGATCGCCCTAGAGACACCCTGGCAATTGCCTAGCAGGGGTGTCTAATGACATGGCAATGGCCTGCCTTTGATGAAGACAACGGTCGTCGCCATCTCCGGGAAAACTGCAGGTGAGCGTCGGCCTGCCTGTCGACTGTGGGACGGTTGTCGGCATCTCCTGGAAAACTATAGGTGAACGACGGTGAGGTCGTCGACTGTGGGACCGTTGCCGCTTGTCCTTGTGCCGTGGAAACTTCATCTTTGTCTTGCTCACTTGCTCACCTCATTCCTTTTGGGTGATCATCCTTGCACTCGCCTTGCCTTTTTCCAAGTTTTAGATGCCTCTCTTCCTTGAATATCTTGAAATTACCTTCAAAAAGTCCGAAATGAGATTAAAATAAGGCAACGACGTTACACGAGGTGTTATATGGTCAATTCCCTCTAAATCAAAAGAGAGTTAGGAAAAATGAACCAAAAAGGGGATTTGAGCTTAGTCAAAATTGGGGTTTATCAAGCATGAAATTCATTCAATTTACCCAAATATCACCAAAATATTTCATGATCAAATTAAAGGAGATAGAAAATTGCCATTTGTTTTTTTAAAAAAAAATTGAAGTTCTTGAATTGTTAGGGGTTTTTGCAATTTTGTCAATTATTTTTTAATTTTTGACATTTCTAATTTTTTTGAATTTTTTTAAGAAATAAACTAAATTTGTCATTACTAAAAAGAAATAAAGAAAGCATAATAAAACATGTACAACAAATAAGAAAGTAACAAAAACAAACATGTGACCTAATCTCATCCTGTCGTCGCTGGCAACGAAGCCAAAAACTTGTATGATATTTTCAAGATGAAATTTATAGCTGCAAGCGCACAACTTTAGCTGTAATACTTAGTACTTGAGGGTCGTCATCTCATGGACGAGGATGAGGGTCACAAAAAAGTAGCTTAAACTAATTAATCCAATATTAATTACATGAGTCCAAATAGAGCAACTCAGGGTGAACTAATTAACTCGAACTACGAATCGAATACTAGCATCATGATTCAATTGAGCATAGATAAGAGTGAATCTAACTTTATTAATGAACATCACCTCAAAAATAAGTAAACTTAACATCATCATTCTACTCTTAAGGCCAGGAAGACAAAAAAAAAATACATTTCAAGCTTCATTGTGTGATCATCTCTAACTTTAGGGAAATTAGAGGAAGGTAGAATCAGGATATCCTTGCTCAATATAGCTTGACTCCAGCCTCCTCTCTTGCGCTCCACTAATCCTAATTCTCATGACTCCCAAACTGAGCAACATAAAGAACTCAGGAAAAAATAATCTAAACTCAACTCAACAAAACCCAATTGAAATCTAGATCAAAGATTGTGGAGTTAGAGCAAAAGACGTAATTGGCATTGAACTAAACTAAGTTTGAACAAGAAAAACTCATAAAAAAAACTCAGAAATGCCCAAATTCATATTCAAACAACATCAACAGAGATCTCCAAAGAAATTGGGGCAAAACAGAACAACTAACAAGTAGAACAGTACATAAACAATAGAGAAAGGGGGAAAGATGAGCTCAAAATCAGCAATACAAACCAAGAATTGAGTTCATCCTGAATTACGAGCAACAGGGACGAAGAAATCGGGAAAAACAGACCCATAATTGAGCAAAATCCAAGCCATAAACACAGATTACACAAATTGAATTTAAGTAAGCAACTATGGCAGAAATCATCATGCCTAGAACTCATTGAAGGGTCGAAGCAAGAGAATCGCTAAACCAAAAACAGGGGAGAAGAAGATCAAAATTTAACAAAATGAAGTCCAGGATTAGTTCAATGACAACTGAAATTAATCAAAGCCAATTGCAGAATAACAAAATCAAACCTAACAACATGAATTTGGACATACATACCTCAAAGTCACTACTGCTCGCAATAAATCCTAAAGTTATCCAAAACTCGAATTAAAACTAACAAGAAACCTAAAATTGAACATAGATACCTCAAAGTCACTACTGCTCTCAAAATTTATACTTGTCCCTCTTCGATCTTGACCCTTGAGTTCAGTACAATGTGGACGGTGGAGATGGAAGGTGTGCTAGCCGTGGAAGGGGGTGGGATTTGGTGTTGCGTGGGTGTATGGTGATGAAGTCGGATGAAGACGGTGGGGTTTTGGAATGGTGCTCTGCTAGTTTTCAAAGAGAGAGAAACAGAGAATGGGAGAGCTAAGTTGTGGAGGCAGGGGAGAGGTTTTGGGTCTGTGCCCATGAGAAGGAGCAAGAGGCGGTAGAGAATAAGAGGGGGAAGGGGGCACGTCAGAGCCGTCTGGGCGGCGGCTGGGTAGGTTTTTAGGTTTTCTTTTTTTTTCACCTCCCTTTTCATTTGGGTTGGGAAGAGAGATGGTCTCAGTTTAGGATTCAAGGTAGTAGATTCAAATTCTTCATTTCAGCCTTTTTCTTTATTATTTCTGATTTTTTCAACCATTGATAAAATCAATTAAAATTAACTAAAAATTCAAAAATCATAATTATCAGGAGCTAAATTAGGGATCAAAATACTACAAAAAGTATCATAATTTTGGTGCAAACAACAATTTAAACACAATAATGAGTACCAACCTGACATCTTAAGAGATCTTGAGTATATGGGTATTAAACTTGTGCTAAGAGCCTAAGAGGGTTAACAGATGCGCTACCGTCAGCATTAGAAGTTGAACATTCGATAGTAGAAGAGATTAATGTGAGTCAAAAGGATGATGTTAAGTTAGAGAAGCTTACACAGAATGTCATATAGGGAAAATTGCTTGGCTTTGTGATGCATGAGGATAGAACCTTGGGCTTTTAAAACCAACTATGTGTGCCCAATAAGGAGGAACTAAAGAAGAAATATCCTAGAGGAACCCCATAATACTTGCTACTTTGTGCATCCAGCAGGAACAAAAATATATAACGATCTGAGGCAATTCTTTCGGTGGGACAATATGAAGAGAGAAATTGTAGAATATGTGAATTAATTCCTCACTTATCAAGGGTAAAAACTAAACACCAACACCCAATAGACAAACTAAGGCCATTAGAGATTCAGAAATAAGATTCAATTTCAATGGATTTGATTATGGGATTGCCCCTTTTGGCTTCAAAAAAGAATACTATTTGGGCCATTGTGGACAGACTCATCAAGTCTGCCCATTTTATACCAATTTATCACACTTGGGGTACAGAGAGACTAGCATAATTGTACGTAAAGAAAATAGTCTGATTACATGGCACACCAAAGGGGATAGTATCTGAAAGAGACCAACATTTAAAGCTTGATTTTGGCAAGCCCTACAAAAACCTTGTAGAACCAAGCTAAATTTCAGTGGTTCATATCACCCTGAGACTGATGGGCAAACTAAAAGAGTGAATCAAATCCTGGAGGTTATGCTAAGAGCATGTGTGCTTGGATTTTAGGGAAAGTGGGAGGATTATTTATCCTTGGTGGAATTTTCCTATAATAAAACAACTATCAATCCACCATTAAAATTGCTTCTTTTAAAGCGCTATGTTGGATAAAGTGCATAACACACTTGTGTCCGAGTGAGCTCCATGAAGAATTAACCATAGGCATGAATTGATTCAGAAGACCACTGAGAAGATGAGGAAAATTCAAGAACATATTAAAGTGGCCTAAAGACGATTGAAAAGCTATGTTGATAAGAGGAAGAGACCATTAGAGTTTTAAGTGGGTGGTAAAGTGTTCTTGAAGGTATGCACAGTTAAAGGACTGAGAAGGTTTAATATGAGGGGTAAACTAAGTGCTAGATATGTCGGGCCTTATGAAATTATTAAGAAGTGAAACCCTATGGCTTATAGATTGGATTTACCAATAGAGCTTGAGAATGTGCATAATGTTTTTCACGTTTCACAGCTTAGAAAATACATTCCAGGGCAAATCTTGTCATCGTAACTAAGCGTGTAGAGGTAGCTGAGAATCTGGTCTACAAAGAGTGTCATGTGGAAATAGTAGATTACAGGGTCAAACAACTCAGGAACAAAAGCATTCCTCTGGTACAGGTTTTGTGGGCAAACCATACTTCATTTGAAGCCACATGGGAGATAGAGGAAGACATGAGAAGGAAATACGCATATCTATTTGACGTGAACCCAAGGTTTCTTTCGAAATTGAATGTTTTGAGGACTACACTTATTTTAAGGGGAAAGACTGTAACGATCCGAACATAAAATTATGCTAATTACCTTAAATTATCTTAATTAAAATGATTAAGTTGGGCACGACATTTCAATTTAGTATGTTATATGTATAATTATTTATGTAATAGCAGGTTGAATCGACATAATGACCTTAAAATGAATTCAATTATGCTCCCGAATAACTCATTCAAAGTATTAATAAATACTTGAACGATAGCTAAATAACGTTACCCTAATTATTAAATGGGTATGAAATATATATAAATACATATATATATATATATATATATATATATATATATATATATATATATACATACATATACATATATATATATATGCTCGTGTGTATATATATATGTTCAGCCTAAAATTATGTCATTGTTATACCATATATTATCTAATATTTGCTCAAATTAAATGAATAAATTTGGATTCTAATACGTTTTGTTTGTTTTGAAGGTATTTGGGAAAATCGAAAAAAATGGCTAATTTGCTTGCCAAAAAGGATGGGGGGAAAAAAAGCATTGTTCAATCATATTGAAAATAAGAGGCAAGTAACAATAATAGGCCTAGTGCAACCACTGTGCCCAATCTCTCTTTAGCCCGTTCACAGCTTGCTCAGCTCTACCCCTTTCCTTCTGTCATCACATGCTGGATGCACGACCCAGTGAGAGCCCTTCTCTAACTTTCTTTATCTCCCTTCTTTCGAATTGAGCCTGTTCTGAGCAAGTGTCGTAGCCCGTTCGTTCCTTCTCTTTTTCCTTCTTTTCTCTCTGTGGGCCTAACCCAATTGAACACAAGCATGTCTCTGGTCCGCCCTCATGTGTGCGCCTCTTCTTCTCTCTGCCCAAAGCGCAGATTTTCTCCATTTTTCCAAGTAACTGGTCACACGGCTGCTACGTGATTGGGTGATCCCTTTCCCTTCATTTCTTCTTCCCCAGCGTGGCTCGTAGCACATCACCCGAGAACTTCCTCCTTGCTACTTCATCTTCTTTGGAATAGCTAAGGCTCTGTTTGGTTGCATCAGCTGTTTGATAAAAAAGAGCTATTTGGCACCTCTTTAACTGTTTTACCAAGTCAAACAGTTAAAGAGGTGTTTGGTAAACAGCTGTTTCAAACAGCTGTTTTACCCCAAACAGCTCTTTTTCAAACAGCTAATCTTAATAGTCTTTTGGGAACAACTTTTTATTGAAATTACGATACTACCCAGAAGTTCAAGAAAATTACACCCATGCCATTAATTAACATTTCCTCTCCCTGGCAGTTCATTTGAACATAGGGGACAATATTGAAATTTTATCAAATATACATTCCAGAAACAGCTAACTTTACCAAACACTTTTTTTACAAACAGCTAATTCAAACAGTTAATGCAAACAGCTAAATCAAACAGCTAACAGCTGTTTACGAAACAGGACCTAAGGCCTTTCTCTCTCTCTCTCTCTCTCTCTCTTCCTTCAATCGCTTCATTAATTCTCCCAATAATTCCAATCGTTTCCCACCGTTTCCATCATCATCATTGTCTTGAATTCATCGGTTACAAGGAGTTTAATTGAAGAATTCATTGAAGTAATGAAGACCCGAATTTTGGAGGCTAGAATTTAGCAGTAAAAATGGGAAGAGAGTCGGTTCAAAGAGGGTAGAAAAGACGGGAATTAGGTTAGTTCTTTTTCTATCCTTCTTCAATTTCGTGGCCTGGGTTTTTTCAAATTCGATTTTTAGAATTTTGGAGTTCACGTAATTGCTTTGAGAATGATTTCAACTGAGTAATTCGACGCTTTGGAGTAGGAATTTCAAAAAATTGATCCGAATCTCAGTTCATTATTGTTTTCCTATTGCGATATGCCAATATGTTAAATTTTAACTTGAGTTCAGTTATGGTCTTTTAAGCTTTACTTTGATTCATAAGTTTGGCTGGAATTTACCTTCCTGATTTCCTTTCCTTGCGTATTTTGTTCTCAGTTATGGGCTTGTCAGCTTTATTTTGATTCATAAGTTTGGTTGGGATTTGCCTTCCTGATTTCCTAGTTCTATTGCTCTGTTTTCCTTGTGTATTTTGTTTTGCTCAATTTTACAAGTGCTCGGTTGGATTCAGTTAAATCTGTGTTTACGATTTGTTGCCCTGGGTTCAATTCGCATTAACAATTCCATCCCTTCATTGTTAGTTAATTCTTAAAATAAAAAGTTTTAAACTAATATAATATTTCCTAATTGTTTAGTTTATGATTTGAGCTATTAATCTCTGTTAGGTTTCATTAGCTAATAATCATAATCAGGTTTGGTTATTTGTTCCGTTAATGTTAGAACGCTAATCTTTTTCGTTAGCGATTAATTGCTATGGTGACAAACCATATGCTTGTGGATTTCACAACGAATTTTTGACGCCATTGCCGGGATTAATTTGTGAAGTTAGGTTGCGAATCGCATTGTAGTTTAGTAGATTAAATCGTTTTCATTTCATTTCGTATTTTTGATTTTTTTTGCGTTTTGTTTAAGTGTTTCTTTAGTTTTAGTTGTTTTAGTTTAGTTTAGATTTCTTTTGTTTTTCATTTTGATTATAGTTGATATTTGGATTTTTTTTGTTCTATTTTTTTTGCTTTTGTGACTAATTTTTTGCTGAAATAAAAATTCAGAACTAACAGCTTCAGCTTTTGCAAGGATAGAATTGGAATTGCAAAAAAAATCCCCAATGCACGTTTTTCTGAATTTTCAGCTTCCATTTGGATTTTTCAGTGTCGTTCTTGTGTTTATTTTTCTGTTATGATATTTTTAGTAGATTCTTGGGGATTTTTAGAATCTAGGTAAACTTTTGTGGATTTTTTCGGCGTTTGTGAAATTTTCAGCAATTTTCAGACATAATTTTCTGTTTTGATTTTTTTGCACTAAGCTGGGACAACAATTTATAGTGCTACCATGGTGATATCATTAGGCAAACTATAATGTCAAGGACAAAATTAAATTAATTTTTATTAATCAAATTCAATGAATGGGGTAAAAATGCTTTGATTGAAATCAAATTTGACAGAAATAAGCTGATTAACTTGATTACAACAATCAAGAAGAAGAATTACATGAGATTTATGAAGTGGGGAGTAAATAGTAGCACCCATCAACCTGCATGGGACCTAATGCCAGCTGCTTGGTGGAAAAACTTGCTTTCGGTCCCTTGTGGCTATTCGATCATGCCACCACCCCGTACTTCGCTACCTTAAGGGATTTGTTCGTGAGAATTGCATTACGAGGCAATGCATTGTCTTTGTGTGTTTAAAGAAAAATCCTCAAAAGAAATTGATGCTCATGCTTTGTGTTTGTCGTCATTTTCGGTTTTTTCTATTAGGTCACTTCTTGTTGTTTAAGTCTTTTTGGTCTTTGTTTTCGTTTGATAATATCATTTTATTTTTGTTAGTTTATTTTGTTTTGTTAACTTAATTATTTAGTTTTAGAGCTGGCAAAATTCCGGGTCCGAGTCATTTCGGGTACGGACAAATCGGACAATCGGATAAAACAGCGATACCCGGACTCTGTTTGGATTTGAAATCGGACAACCAAAACATACCCGGACCCGGACCCGGATGTCCGGATGTCCGGATGTCCGAATTAAAATCCAAAGCTCCCACTTCCCAGCAACAATTCCGGCCTGTGCCAAATTGCCAATTATGAAGCATGAAGATTGTATTATGGCTAGGCTACACAATTGAGCTTCCATGAAGTTGGAAGAAACATACAAACAATGTTCCACACCAAAGTACATCATAAGTCAATAATGCAAAGTTCAACATCAAGCGAGCAAACTAAATGAATAATAGTGTGATACTTCACATACTAGTCTATTACAAAACCATCAAGAGAATGACAACAAAGTCTCTAATTGTTACTCCAACTCAGTTGACATGCTTCAAGTGTCCAATCTAGTCACCAAGATCTTGAAAGCTCCAACTCCAAGCACCTCAAAAACAAAATAAATGGCATAATAGTGAAACTCACTTGTGATTAAAAAGTATAGAACAAATGCAATGATAAATTAATACCTCTAATCAACTTGAAAAGGTTCATTTGAACCTCCTTGAGAAGAGGAAGCATTGAGATCTAGATAAGTCATCTCCTCAGTTATGGCATCAACGTCTCCATCATCCTCCTCTAAACAAAGTAATAGAATAATTTATATAAATTAAGTTACAAGTGTACAACACGTCAAAACTAAGAGGTTCAAAATTTCAAATACAACAAAGAAATTACCTTTCAATCCAAATATCCAATTCCTTGTGCAAATCAAAGCTTCTACACTGTCGGGAGTTAAAGAACTTCTCGTTGGCTTTAAGATTCTACCTCCAACACTAAAAGCCGACTCCGAAGCAACCGAGGTGACAGGGATACTCAATACATCACGTGCAAGCTTTACTAGAGAATGAGAACGGTATACAAGGGATTTCCACCACATCAAGATATCTATCTCTTGCTTTCTATCTATAAGTGGTTCTTCTAAATATAAATCTAACTCCGATTTCTCCACAAACACACTTGCATTCGTGATGTCCAAGTCCTTAACAACCAAAGAATGAAAAATAAATAAGCTTTACGAAATCTAATTTTGAAATTTAATTTAAAGTTAATTTTGTCAAGGAAATTTAGAATTTAACTTAATGCAAAATTTAATAGAAAAAGGGCAACTTACATTCTCATAAGGATCCAAACCATCGGCTTCCGATTCAACATTTTGTTGCACTTGAGAAGTACGAGTATCCAAATTTGGCAAACTTTCCTCCTTATACTCCTCAAAAAGCGCCTTCATGGTATCAAGAACTTGCTTTGTCCTTTCAACACCCTCATCCTTTCCATAGATTTTGGTGTAAGCAATCTCAACCGCCCTTATTTTATATCGAGGATCCAAAACAACAGCCGCCGCCAAGACCAAGTTGCACTCTTGCCAATAGCTATCAAACTTCCTTTGCATTCTAACCACCATGTCCCTAATGAAAGGATCGGGATTTGTAGCCTCCTCTAGCAAGTGGTATTGTATTTGCCAAACTCCATGGAAGAATAGATTTGAAGTGGGATACTTACTTCCCGAAAAGAGTTTAGTCACATCATAGTAACGCTTGAGAAATTTAGCCAACACTTCAACTTTCTTCCATTCATAAGAAGAAGGGCAAAATGTATAATACTTATCAATTATGGCAAGATGAGCAAAGACACCTCTATAAAATAAGGCACTCTCAAGCATAAGATAAGTGGAATTCCACCTCGTAACCACATCATACTTCAGTTTTCTAACACAAACAATCTTTTTGTCTTTTGCAGCTTCTAAAAACTTGACAAGCCTAGAAGGTGACCCCTTGACGTATTTCACACTATCTCTAACCTTCTTTATAACAACATCAAGCTCTTCCAAACCCGATTTCACAATCAAATTAATCACATGGGCAGCACATCGCACCCTAAAAAATTGCCCATTTAAAGTTAAAGCACCTTGAGATAATAACTTGGTCATATAGGATTCAACAAAAGTATCATTGTTTGAAGCATTATCCAAAGTAATTGCCATCAATTTATTCTCAATATTCCACCCACTCTCACCCAACAACTTAGAAAACCTTTCACTAATCAATACACCATTATGCGGAGGAGGGAAGCATGAAAAGCACAACACAAAGTCTAGAAGCTTCCAATCATTGTTTATGAAATGGATAGTGATACACATGTAAGAATCACCCGTTATTGAACTCTAAAAATCAGCCGTTAGAGAAACTCTACCGGGACATGCACTTAGTACCTCCTTCACTCTATTCTTGCTCTTAAGGTAAAGTTTAAACATGTCAGACTTACATGTGTTTCTAGTAATATGCTTCACATCCGGATTCAAGTATTCGTGGACCTCTCTAACTCCTTCATACTCTACATGCAAAAACGGAAGTTCATGGCGCACAATCATTCTTGCAAGTTTCTCTCTATAGACATTATTATCTATTTTAGAACCTCTTAATGACATATCACCGGACAAGGAAGCATTCAAGAGCATTTGTCTCAAATCATTTTGGCCTTGCAACTTCACACAAGTCTTTATATGACGTTTTAGGTTTGTAGTCCCATACCTACTATCACAAATCAAAACCGAATTGCAACCCTTACACTTCCCTCTTTTGTAATCATCATTTTCAGGCAATGAATAAGTACCTTCCTCTAATTTCTCAAAGTGATCCCACACTTCAGACCGGTTCTTCCTCCGCCTTGCTCCACAATCTGGTTCTGATTTGTGCTTCTTGCTAGAAGTTGGAACACTTGCCGATTTGCCTGTGTCGTGTGTATTTTCAATATTCTACAAAACAGCAAAAAATAACCACATTTAGCAACAATTTAATCTAATTACAATAATGCTTTCTAAAACGTTAAATTAAGTATAAAAAAAAGAAAAACTAACCACTTCTTGTGACTGTGTATATGAGATGTCAACGTTCACACCAACAGTGGCCATAATTAATTAATTATCCAGTATCTACAGTCTACACCACAACTCCCTGGCCAGGGTTGATGAAGGCATGTGTTAGCAGTATATATATAATTCAATGATGGTTGATGGTTCATCAGATAAGCTAAGCATAATCCAATGTTATCATTTTATCATTTTACAATGAATAGAGGAAAAGCTAAATTGGTCCAATAATTTAAACTCCCAGTCAAGTTTCCTACTACATTCCAAATTGGTCCAGCACTCCAGCCAATCTGAACCCACCAATTGAAAAGCATATCTCACAGTAAAATCACCATAGACATATTGGTCATTGGAGTCATTTACAAGTATTCTAGTAACCTGTAATTGGGTTCCCTTTCAAGCTTCCAGAAGCAGCAAATTAAACATAAACATGACAATATTAGCAGTACAAATAAGCAGCAAACCGGGCATCTCAAATGATATGAGCCTGCTTCAAAGTTCAAACGAAAGAAGAAACACCAACATCCATGGCCATGGGCAGCAAAGGCAACGAATCAGGGGAGCTTGAACGTTTAACAAAGATGAAGGAAATTTACCTTGAATTGATGAAGATGCTTGCAACGAATTAGGATCCAAAGTCGAGCCGTCGAGCGAGGATGGGAGAGACACTCAGAGACAGCAGCACAGCACAGCACAGCCGTAGAGGGGACTCAGAGTCAGAGCAACGCAGCGAAGCCAGTGAGCCCAGCGATGGAGTAGAGGAGATAGAAGAACTAAAGGACGGACTCAGACACACACACAGGCCACGACAGAGCAGGCTGAGCAGCGATGGAGGCAACGCAGCGAAGCCAGTGAGCCCAGCGATGGAGTAGAGGAGAGAGAAGAACTAAAGCAGGGACTCAGACACACACACAGGCCACGGCAGAGCAGGCTGAGCAGCGCTGGAGGTAGAGGAGAGAGAAGAAGTGTAGAGGAGAGAGAAGAACTCACGAAGGCAGCACTCAGCAGGGACTCAACTCAAGGAGTCAGGGGTTTTCATTAGGGTTTCATTGTTTCAATTTCAATCCGACAAGTGAAAAAATGAAATTGGCATTTGGTAAAATTTTCCATTTTTTCCCCCAAAAATTGAAAGGGCCGCCAATGCCTCATCCCAAGCCCACTAAAAAATCGGGTCCGGACAGTCCGAATGATCGAATTTGTCCGGACCCGGATTTGCCTCCAAATTCGGACAACCCGGACCCGGTTCCGCAAACCCGGACCCGACCCGGTTTGAATCCGGACATGTCCGAATGTCCGGATTTTAAATTCGGACATCAAAAACGTGTCCATATCCGGTTTTTTCCGGGTCAGACAAATCCGGGTATCCGGGTCGGACAATTTTTTGCTAGCCCTATTTAGTTTATAGTCATTAGTTCTATTTTGTTTATTTTGTTAGTTTATTTCCGATTTTTTGTGTTAGTCATTAGTTTATAGTCAGTTGTCTTAGAGTCATTGTTTTATCCAAAAAAGTTTTGGTAATTTCTTAAAATTTAACTAAAAGAGTTTCAAAATTGTCGATTTTTAATTTCCCACAACTTTTTTTTTTACAAGGGTAAATAGAACAATGGGAACGTTAAGCGCCTCTTCTCACAAGAGTACGCCCAACTACATCAGCTGCCAAAATAGCCTTAAGAGAATGAGAAAAACAAATATCTGAGGAGTAGGACGCTGAAATTGAGTGACCAAACTTGGAAAGTCAGTCTGTTGCCATATTTGCTTTCCTAAAGATGTGGGTGAAGAGTAATTGAATACCTTGAATTTGCCATATACGTATATCATTAATAATATTCGATATTTGCCAAGGAGTTTGAATCTGTCCATTCAGTGCTTGAATCACTATTTTGTTATCACCTTCACTGTGTATCTGCTTGAACCCAGCCTGGATGGCTGCCTGTAGTCCGTCTCGCAACGCTCTTGCTTCTGCAACTAGGATAGATGAATTGCCATAAAAATGTGCTCCTGCTTTCATAAGTTTGCCCGTGCAGTCCGGGATGATGAAGCCTCCTGCTGCGGAGGAGCTGATGAGGGATCCATCAAAATTGAGTTTAACGAATCCCGGTGATGGGGGATGCCACCCCACAAGATGAGGTGAGGTAGGAGGGGAGGAAGAAGGTCCCCTTAAAAAATGGTCAACCGACAAACGAGTTCGGATTCGCCATTCTGCATATTCTTTTTTTGCTCGAATTAGGCACGCAACAGGATTAAAAAAATCATTATTGAAAACTGCGGAATTCCTAGATTTCCAAATTCTCCACAAGATAAATGAAATTTTCTGTTCCAAGGTTGGATTGTGAAAGGAATGTATCCTGTATAAATACTGCAAAAAATCCTAGTTAGCTGTAGGAGAGAAGGTCGATGGTATCCAGTGATGCTTTACTGCTAGCTCCCAAACTTTCTTGACCATTGGGCAATCATTGAAGAGATGTTCGGTAGACTCAATGTCCCCTAGACAGAGGGGGCAAACTGAGGTGAGAATAAGCTCCCTTCTAATAAGAGTACCCCTTACAGGTAGAGCATTATGACATAGTTGCCAAAGGAAGACTTTGATTTTCGGCAATGTGTCAATATTCCAAATCTATTTATAAGACCATGAAGATGAGTTAGGCGAATGGATGCCATGAGCTGCCCATGTAGCTGATTTAGTAGTGAAGGTACCGGAGCTATGCAATCCCCAACAAAAGGAGTCATTAGATTCATGGATGGGTATAGTGATACCCTGTATTTTCTGTACGACAGGGTGATTATTGAGGATTTGTTGCAGTTTGGGAACGTCCCATTGGGAGTTGTCCCGGATAAATGCGCAAACTTTGGCGTCAGGGTGGGGAATACTATCTTCGGGCACACCCAGGATCTCAACTAAATTCCTGTTTTTGACCCAGTTATCAAACCAAAATGAGATCTCTTCCCCTCGACCTATTTTCCAGATAATACCTTTTTGGACAAGATTCCTACATTTTAGTAAACTCTTCCAAACTGGTGAATCTGAATTTTTCCGTGTACAGTGAAACAGTGTTGCAGAGTGTAGGTACTTGGCCCGCATAGACTGTACCCAAAGACTAGGAGCATTAGTAAGTATTTTCCAGGCCAGCTTACACTGGAAAGCCTTATTAACGGCTTCAGTTTTTCGTAACCCTAATCCGCCTTGGCTCTTAGGTCTACACACTTTATCCCAAGCGATAAGTGGCATGCCTTTTTCTGTATTATACTTTTTCCAGAAGAATTCTCTATGACATTTATCTAGGTAACTACTAGCTTTTGTTGGTAGCTCAAAACATTGCATAGTGTGAGCTGGTAGAGATTCTAAGTGTGATTGTATGAGAATTGTTCTACCTGCTTTAGAAAGGCAATTAGCTTTCCATCCTTCTAATTTTATAGTTGCTTTGTTGATAATTTCCTGGAAGGTAGAGTTAGAAGGTTGACCTTGAAAAACTGGGCATCCTAAATATTTACCCAAAGACTCTCGATGCGGAATGTTGAAAATTGCGGTCACCAGTTGCTTTTGAGTGGCTGTCGCGTTACGCGAGAAAGTCAATGAAGATTTGTGGTAATTGACTAATTGGCCTGAAGCTGAACAAAATAAGTCAAGGATGCTTTTAAGATTGGTACAACTTCGTAAATTAGCTTTGCAAAATAACAGGTAGTCATCAGCGAAAAGCAGGCATGGGATCTTGTCAGCAGAAGGGCAAATCTTAACTCCTACTCCAGATTTTGGAGTATGAGCTTCTTTTAGAAGCATACTGTTGAAGGCTTCCATACATAGGATAAAGAGATAAGGGGAAAGGGGATCCCCTTGTCTAATTCCTCTAGTCGGGGTAAACAAACCATTAGGTTCATCATTAACAATGATTGAGTACAAAACTGAAGATATGCATTGTATGATCCATGAATTCCAAGTGGGATGGAAACCTAGCTCTTGAAGACACTTGAGCAAAAAATCCCATTCAATTCTGTCGTATGCTTTCTCCATGTCTAACTTTATAGCCGCCCAAGCAGTCTTGGTTTTAAAGTTCTTAAATTTGTGCATAATTTCATGTGTTACCAGAATATTATCATGTATAGATCTACCAGGTACAAAAGCACTTTGGAAGGGAGAGACTAGACGGTCTAAAAGAGGTCTCAACCTGTCGATAAGAATTTTCAAAATAATTTTATAAATCGTGGAACAAAGACTTATGGGTCTGTAATGACTAGTCTGTGTGGGGTTAGCAGATTTCGGAATTAGAGCAATAAAGGTATGGTTGATCTCCTTAAGGATTTTACCATTCCTGAAGAATTCAAGAATACAGTTAAAAAGGTCCTTCTTAATAAGACTCCAGTAGTTCTTGAAAAACCCCGCACCGAAACCATCTGGCCCTGGTGTTTTATTAGAATCAATGCTGAACAATGCAGTTTTAACCTCTTCTAGATTAGGAAGTTTTATAAGTTCACTGTTATCAAGGTCTGAAATTACTTTTAACAGCCCTAAATTTGGTAAAACTCTGGTATTGTTATGCATAGATTTGAATCTCTGCTTGTAGTCTGAAATAAATTTGTCCGCAATCAATTTGTGATCATCAAGCCAAAGACCACAATCATCTTTTAATTTCATTACTAACTTCCTCTTCCTCCTAACGTTGGCCTGTTTATGAAAGAACTTAGAATTTCTATCGCCATTGATCAACCAATGTTTCCGTGCTAATTTCCCCCAGTATTTCTGATTAAACAACATCATTTTCTCTCGTTGTTTCAAAAGGCGTTACATCCAGGAATTAAAACGGTGACTTTGAGGGTGGGCTATTAGTTTTTCCTCCACATACTCTATTTTAGCCGCATTTTTGGTGACTCTGTCATTGAAATTCCCAAAAAATCTTTTGGACCAGTCTTTAACATCCTGCTTAACACCTCGTAGTTTCCGCATAACTCTATACATATTGGTTCCATTATGAAGAGAGTGCCAATTTTTAGACACAATAATATCAACCTCTTGATAGTTGGTCCAGAAATTTTGAAATCGAAAGGGGAAAGCCTTAACTTTGGGCAATTGTGCTTGGGTTGACATAATAATAGGACAATGATCAAAACACGAGAATGTACCGTGTGTCTCATAAACATTGGGATACAAGGTACTCCAATCTTTTCTAATCATCGTTCTATCCAGTCTTTCATAAATCAGGTGAGTGTGGATCCTTTTTTTCCAAGTAAATAAACGGCCTGATACTTGAACACATTCAGCATTAATGAAAGACAAAAAATTATTTAGTCGGTGAAATCGATTCGTAGCAGGAGGCTGGCCTCCTAATTTTTCATTCGGGCACTGAATTTCATTGAAGTCACCCACTAGGCACCAAGGTAAGTCGATAACATTATTAAGAGTATGAACCATTTTGGAGCTATTTGTTGAGAATTAATGATTATCATGCTCAATTGCACTAAAGTTTTGAAAAATGAAAACTTTGTAAAGTCATCGTTGTGGGTTTGAATTTTGAATCTAGAGGTTATATTGAGTCTATTTGCCGTGGAGGTTTGCTAGGATTGTTGTCCAGAACTCAAGATAAGGTATGAGATTTCTTTGAAAAATTAGCTTGGAATACTTATGAATCTGAACAAGATAGAGGGATCTTAAAAAACCCTAGTCATAACAAGTATGTTTCTCATGCTAATCCTCACCACTAAGATCACTTTAACAACTCATATGACCTATCTTACTCCTGTGTGTCTCATGTTTTTTGTGATTACTATAAGTCTTCTAATCATGATGCTTGTAATTGTCTTTATCATAATTATGTTGATGTTATGTGTGCAAGTCTTGGAAAGAAAATCAATTACATGACTGATAAAATGGTAGAGGCTATGGAAGAGATAATTGTTGAATATTCTCACTATGTTAATCAGAATAGGGACGATTATAATTAGCCTAACTCTAGTTTAGGATCTCCTAAGCATGAAGTTAGTATTTATGATGATTTTGCGCACTCTTATCGTGCACGGTCCAATTTACATGATTTTATGCCTTTTCCTAGCCTAGAGCAGGAGAGTGACTTCCTTATGTCTCTATCCCTTGACCTTGCAGCTGACTTAACTCATCTAAGGATGTTGCTGAGGATGTCCCAGTCTTTGCTGACCCACCCACCCCTTTTAATTACTCTTTTGAGTTTGAGGAGGGTGAAGAATTTGAGAGAACTAGTGAGTTAGATATGAGCATTACAATTGAACTTGAGCATCATGATATAGATGAATCAAAAGCTATTTCTTTCCAGGGGTAGTTGAGCCTGCAAATCTGGAATTCGATGATGATATTCTTTCTATGGAATATGAATCTTTTTAATGTGGGTTTAATGTCAGTGAGGGTTTGGATAAGGATATCTATATTGAATATGAATCATTTTCTTTTGAGCTTATAATGATTAACTCCCTCTTTGAATCTCGCAAGTTCGAATTTGTTGAGTCTGAGATCATTACCATGAAAAATTTTGATTTAGACCAGCCTTCTTGAGCATTTTGATATTAAGAATCTTGTGGATTTAGGACCCACTATTTTGTCTAGACCGACCATTCATGATGACAAAATTTCTAAGCCGATGACCCACTTGCTGGCTAGTTTTGAGTATGTCTATCTATTTCTTGATTGAGCCTAATGATTTGACAAGTTGAAGCATGCCTTTACCTATGCTGTGTTGATGTTATGAATGTACTCTTTTGGTGCTAACCTTTTATTTTCATTGTTGTAATTTGGTTGAGAGTTGTTCTTGCCAGTTTCATAAGCTACTTCGTCCCCCAATTGGTTTTAATTTGAGTAGCAATGTTCATTTTGATATGAAGTGGATGATGCTCCATAGGCCTCTACTTGAGTGAAGTTCAGGAGGTTGTAGCTTAGATGTGCTTCTACGCCTAGCCTAGTATAATTGTTCCTCTCTTTCTTCTCTTTTTATTTTGTTTTCTGTAGTATATACTTGTTGCTTTATTTTATTTTTATTGTTTTCTTTTTGTGTTTAGAGTTTTGTCTTTTTCTTTAGTTTTGAGTCTTATTTTTCTTTTTGTATGTTTTTTTCTTTCTATTGTTTATTTTCTATTTTATATTTCGAAAAAAGCTTGAGAAAAAAATTGAATAAATTTTGAAAATTCAAAAAGATTTTTGTTTTGTTTTAGGGAATTTATCTATGTCATTCTGATTGATTATGTTCTCTTGTACCTTAGCGTTAGGTTGTGTATGAATGTGGTGTGCATGATAGAACTTAGTCCTAAGTGTGGTGTTTATGCTCAATCCTAACCCCGACACTTTTGAATGCAAGCAAGCTTGACTTTGGTAGATGAACCTGTAAGATTTTGAGCCCTAAACACTAATTCATCAATTTTAGTCTCACATGTTTTCTTGCATGTGAGTCTCTTCCATGATTACATCTCTGAAACTTACTTTGGTTCTCTTTGAAAACACATTTAGCACGTGTATTATGGTAATATGATAGAGGCATTCTTGTTTGTGAACCACTTAGCCAAATTGCCACCTTGATTAGAATGTTTACCCTTTGCTAGTCCTTAGAGCCTTGACTGTTTTATCTTGATCTGTACCTTTCGTTTTAGCCCTTGTCCTAAACACATTTTCCAATACCATAGCCAAGACTAGTGAAGCAATACTTCAATAGTTGGAGGGTAGCCTTTGGGTGTTTCATAAAATTAATGGTTGATTTTGGATCTTTTGGTGGGGTGAGGGGATTTATTATCATGGCTATTTGGGAATTGAGTTGTGTTATTTTTGTACATGCTATTCATTCAATTTCTTAACTAAAAAAAAGAGAAAAAAAATCAAGGAGAAGGAAAAAATGAAAAAAGAAGAATAAAAATTTGGAAAAAAAAATTGAAAGAAAAGAAGATCTCAAAAAAAAATTTGAAAAAAAAGTTTTATGAAGAAGAATGCTTTGCATGAATGTTTGCGTTGGATATATTTGTTTCCAATTGTTGCTTTTGGTGGGCATGCTCTTATTTCGTCATACTGGGAGAATGTGTGATATAGTTGTTGGAAGGATTTAGTTACTCATTAGCTATTTGGTTTTTAGCTCATCATTTCCTAAATCATTTGGTCATCTTCTAATCCTTTACCCTTAGCCCAATTACAACCCTAAAAAGTCCTCTTGATTATTGTCTTGCATACTACATCTTAGTAATGGAGAATTAAGAATTCTAGTAAGCCTATGGTAGTTTGTATGATTGACAGATGATTGAGTGAACATTATTATATATTAAACACATGAGTGTGAGTGTTACACATATCCCTAAATTGAGGTTCTACCACTCGAGTGTGTACATTTTTCCTAAGTGGGGTGTAAGATTCTGTATAGATATGATCAGTGGGGACTTAGAATTTCTTGATGTGTATATTTTGTTTATATGTGATCTAGTTTTAGGGTTACTTGAGTGATGTGGTTGATTGAAATGTGTATATATTTTTCCCTAGTGTTATATATATGAGTTTTTGTAAAAAAAAAAAATGATTTTAAGATTTTGTGGGTATATCTTCTGCAAACCCTCACGAGACCTTGTTCGTGCACTAAGAGTGACATAGGGGTTTAACAAACTTGTTGCACATGCTAAGGGCAACAGTAATTCCTACGAAAGTGAGTTAGAATTTTATTTTCTAGGATTTTTAGTTTCATTTTACTCGAGGATGAGCAAAAGTTAGGTGTGGGATTATTATTCAACCTGAAATTATGTCATTTTTTATACCTTGTATTATCTAATACTTGCTTAAATTAAATGAATAAATTTGGATTCTAATATATTTTTGTTTGTTTGTAGGAATTTGAGAAAATAGAAAAAAAATGCCTGAATTGCTCACCAAAAAGGATGGAAAAAAAGGCATTGTTGGATCAGATTGAAAATACGAGGTTAGGAAGAATAATAGGCTAGTGAATCACCCGAGCCTACTCTCTCTTCAGCCCAAGCGCAGCTTGCCCAGGCCCAGGCCTAGGCTCAGCTCCACCTTTCTCCTTCTACCATCACATGTGGGACGCGTGACCCAGCGAGAGCCTTTTCCAGCTACGTTTCTCTGCCTTCTTTCAAATTAGGCCTATTCTGAGCAGTTGTCGCAGCCCATTTGGCCCCCCAATTGCCCTCCCAACTTTTCTCCTTTTCCTGCTTTTCTGTCAGCGGGGCTGACCCAATTGAACCCAGACTTGCCGTCGGCTCGCCCTCACATGTGGGCCTTTTCTTCTCTTCCCCCAAAGCCCAGACTCTCCCCCTGTTTTCATTTAACTGGTCATGCGGCAGGCACGTGACCCAACAAACCCCTTCCCCCAGGAACCCCACCATTTCTTCTTTCCTAACGTGACTTGCAGGGCATCACAAGAGAATTTCCCCATCTCTACTTCATCTTCTTCGTGACAGCCATGGCCTCTGTCTCTTTGTCTCTCTCTCTCTCTCTTCCTTCAATCAATTCATTAATTCCCCCAAGAATTCCAACCGTTACCCAGCATTTCCATCAACATAACCATAAAGAATTCAGCAGTTACAAGGAGTTTGATTGAAGAATTCATTAAAGCAATGAATACCCGAATTTCGAAGGCTAGAATTCGACAATAAAAATGGGAAGAGAGTCAATTCAAAGCGGGTAGAAAAGAGGGGAATTAGTTTAGTTCTTTTTCTATCCTTCTTCAATTTCGTAGCTTAGGTTTTTTCAGATTCAATTTTTAGAATTTTGGAGTTCATGTAATTGTCTTAAGACTGATTTCAACTTAGTAATTTGACGCTTTAGATTAGAAATTTCAAACAATTGATCAAAATCTCAGTTCATTATTGTTCTCCTGTTGTGATATACAAATTTGCTGAATTTCAACTTGAGTTCAGTTCTGGGCTTGCTTGCTTTGTTTTGGTTCATGATCTTGGTTTGGATTTGCCTTTTAGATGTCCTAGATCTATCGCTCTGTTTTCCTTGTGCATTTTGCTCTGCTCAGTTTTGCAAGTGGTTAGTTGGATTCAGTTAAATATGGATTTGTGCTTTGTTTCCCTGGGTTCAACTAGCATTAGCAATTTCATCCCCTCCTTTTTAGTTAATTCGTAAAATAGGATGTTTTGAGCTAGTCTCTCATTACCTAGTAGTTTAGTTTATGGTTTGACATATTAATCTCTTGGTAGGGTGCATTACTTAATAATCGTAACTTGGTTTGGTTACGTGTTCCATTAATGTTACAACACTAATCTTTTACGTTAGCAATTTAATTTGTTAACATATCTCTAAGGACGATACCCGTAATTGCTACGACGATAAATCGTACGCTTGCAGATTTTACAACTTATGTGTGCATGTGTCTGTGTGTGTCTGCGTGCGTGCATGTTTTTGTGTGTGTCTGCGTGCGTGCGTGTTTTTGTGTGTGTGTATATATGTGTGTCTACATATATATAAATATGTGTGTGTATATATATATATGTTTCTTTATTTATGTATGTGTGTGTGTGTGTATATATATATATATACATATATATTTATAGTTCAAGGGGTAATACATTGAAAATGAAAATATATTCTTCCAAATTTTACACCCAAATGGTGCTTAAAAAATTAATCCATAAATGTTAACCAAGAAAATAGCCCAAACACACACACGTACATATATATATATATATATAAATATTGGATGGAAAAAAGAAAAAGAAAAAGAAAAAGAAAAAGGAGGACTATTAAGGACCAACATA
This sequence comes from Selenicereus undatus, assembly GCA_017589665.1. Lineage (NCBI taxonomy): Eukaryota > Viridiplantae > Streptophyta > Magnoliopsida > Caryophyllales > Cactaceae > Selenicereus > Selenicereus undatus. Next base: position 11,195,121 of record JACYFF010002017.1, on the reverse strand, counting down.
TCAAAAAAATTCTGACAATAACTAAATAATAATTTGCAGAAGAAACAAAGGAAAAAAAGAAAAGAAAATTAAAATTTGATAAACTCCCAAACCCTCCAATCCTCATGGAACTAAGAGCATCCGCATGGGTGATCCAAAAATTTAGATCATAAGTGGGGGCCCACAACCTCCACATCATCTCACAAGCCAACTTTTTTTTCTTCTCTACATCCTATGGATCACCAACTTGGATCACCAAATAAAATAATATTTTATAAACCCCACTACTACTATATTATTGGGCTTTAGACTTTTAAATGCTTAGTTGGCAAAAAGAGAGAGAGAGAGAATGTGTGGGGAGCGGATCATGGCCATGAGCTGGACCGTAAGGCGAGCGAAGCGGATCACTGATGCATGGTATTGCTTGGACCGTGAGCCAAATTTTTGGCTCATGAGCCTTGCAATGCGGATGCTCTAATGCCCCTTGTTTCCCCATTCCTGAAAACCCCCATACCCTCTGGCCCGCTTATCTGTTTCTAGCCTTGCCATGTGCGCCACAAGGGCGGTCGGTCGCCACCGTTTCTACGGCCAGTCATCGCCGCTCATCCATAGCCATGACGTTCTCCTTTTTACCTCTCTTGAGTTGTTCAAGTCGGTTGAAATGGTGAAACCTTAACCCCCTTAATTTGATTTTTTTTTAAATTTATGATTGGACTTTTGTAATGAATGATGTATTGAGACTAAGTGAATGTTAATTTTAATTTTCTTGGAGTTCTTTTGGACTTTTGGATTGAATTGGGGGTGTTTGGAGGCTGAGGGTGAGTAGAGTTTATGGTTTGGATTGGAATTTAAGCTATTTTGTTGATTTAATCGTGTTTTAGAGAATTCCAATGATAATTGAATGAAAATAATGAGATATATAAGTGTATAATGTTGTTGGGTATGTCTGTCATTACCATGAGCATGGGTGCCAAGTCTAACACTACAGAAGAAGAAAAAAGGAGGGAATATGTTGGTTTTGGGGAGTTGAAAGTTATTAAATTAATATGCATATGTGAATTTATTTCAAATAATGGAGTGATTAGTAGGAAAGTAGGCTATTGAAAAGGGCTTGGAGAAGTAAAGGAAAGAATTCAGGAAAATATGGTTACTTGAAATAGTTAGGGTGGGTCTTTCTTAATGAAATTATGACAATTATGTGGGCATTTAAGTAAGTTGAATACTTTTGGGTTAATTATTGTAACTAAGCCATTTGCAAAGCTTAAGCTTTGTAGTTGGTCAAGTGTTAAGCTAATTAATTGATTGTGAAGGAACTAATGAATCTTTGCATGATTGGGACTAGCAAACAGAACGAAGCAAATACATCTCAATTTGGACCGAAACCAAGCACATGACGTCCCTAATAATCTAAATCATAACGGCGGCTAACAATAATATGACTATTAAGGAAATAATAATAATAATAATAATAATAATAATAATAATAATAATAATAATAATAATAATAATAATAATAACAATAATAATAATAACAACAACAATATTAATAAAGTTAATAGTAATAAGTGTGAGGATAATATTAACCCAGCTTCTAATAATCATAATAATGATAATGATAATAATGTCGAAGCTAATAAAAATGAGGTCAGTTATGTCATTACACTATCACAACATTAACAATACGAGCGTCAACGGTATCTAGAGAAAGAGTAGAAACAAACTGAAATAAAATTAGCTTGAACAAATAATGATGGGTATGTTAATAATTAAAAGAAGAGTCAAAGGGTTTTGAGTTACTTATTAAACCAAAAAATTTAACGAAGTTTCCTAAATTCATACTAACCGTGAAGTTATACCTTTGGGGTAGAAGTAAAGCTCCTTCTATCGTTTCAAGTTGTAACGAATATTTTCCATTAAAAAGGACAGGGATTTCAAAAAACCAGGTACATATACTGCCTATACTCTTCGAAAACTCACTTCTCAAATAAAAAAAAATTCACGTAATATTCATGTAATATTCATGTGATGAATCATTGGATGCAATGTTTTGTCACCTAAACAAGTGACTCCAATCGATTATTAATCATCAGGGCTGTCTCCCTTCAGTTTACTTGCGCGGCTATACCTTAGGCTTCCCAATCAGCCTAGGAGGTGTGCACCCATCTCAAGTTTGCTTCAGACCTCAATAGGGGTTCACTTTCGGATAATAACCAGCAAAGCAATTTTACTCACACTTTCTCTCTCTTCTACTTTCGAACAAAATGGTTTGAAATGCGGGTGCCTAACTAAACCAGTACAAAGTTTAATGCGGTTTACAGCATATGGGTGTACGTATTGAGCTTAGGCTCATTATTCAAATGTTTTTATGTTTTCTCTTTTTAGGTAAGGGATGAGTGAATAACTCTCCTCAGAGCAAGCCAAAAGGTAACAAGAAGTAGATGATGGTCGCATTGTTTTGCTGAAGGTTAGCTAACCAAGTGCTTACAGTGATTTACAAGCTAGCACTCCTGAAAACATGTCATTTGTATAAACTTTTGGACAATGTATTTGGTAAAGTATTTAAGAATTATATGAAAAGTTTGCTAATTTTATTACAAATTAGGCATGCTGTCAAGTGTACTTTCTTATTCCCAACGCTTTGTGGACTTGGTAAATGTGTGAGAGATATAGCGATGCAAATAGTTCCATGTAGCCTTGTCTCGTTACGGGATGACAATAACACTTCCAGTTGAATGACCTTCGCTGCAATCATGTATAAAAATTATTAGATTAAGATAATTGGGTATTAGTGATTGGGGGTGTTGTCGTTATAGTGCCAGAGTCAGGTTATCGAATTACTATGAGCAATAGGGTATTCAAGGGTCAAGTTGTTCTGTTTTAGGAGTATGACATAGGTAAATCGCATTTTTTAAGAAATTTGTATGCGAATGTGACTGCTTACATCTCACTACTACACGCCACCATGGCCCATACCCAAGAAACCTTCTCAGAGTTTCATGACATGCTTGCTCTCACTCGTAGACTCCTATGGTCCCTGCCTCTCACCACCCCATGGGATGAGTTTAAACTGTGATACCATAATTCATGGTTACAATTGATTCAGAGGTTTACGGGGAGAGGTTTAACATTTTAGGAGCATGGGCCACGGTAACCAGTGAGCTATTATTAAGAGGAGTTGGAGCTGAGGGACATTTCTTACGAGTCGGTCCCGTACATTTACCCTGTGCTTGGCATACCCCCTGTTGTTCCACCTCCACCCACCTCTTATTCGTCAGAGGGTTCGAATGCCTTTGGAGAGGTTCATGCAATTATTGAACCTGAGGAGGAGGAGATTGAGAAGAGCCCCTGGAGTAGCTTGAGGAGGAGAGAATGTGTACAACAGGAAGATATCGAGGGTGAGGGTTCTAACGCAAACATGAATGATAGCAACGTCGACTTCGGTGAGGTGGGCAATTACTCATCTGTCCCTGGCTATCACTAGTACTCTCTTTTTAAATCTAAACCCATTTTGCATTTTGTTTGATTCGGGTACTCCCCATCATTTATATGCACCTGAACCGCATTGCAATCATGGGCCAACTATAGAAATAATTTGCCAAATGGGCATGTGATAGAGTGTCCCATTCTTTATAAGCATGTCCCTAACACAATTGATGAGCATGTCTTCCCTAAAAATTTAATGCAATTCGACATGTCGGAATTCAATATAATCTTATGGATGGATTATTTAACTACTCACGGGGCAAGCATAGATTGCAAAGACCTTAAAGCCACTTTAAGCGATGAAGAGAGTTGAGAAATACGCTTTTATGGTGAAAGGAATGGGAAAGGGTACCCCATAAATTCAATTATGAAAGTAAGTTATTAAGGCAAGGCTCTATAGGATTTTTATGTTATTCCACTGAAGTTGAGGAGGAGATGAAAATAGAAGATATCTATGTGGCTTGTGAATTTCCTGATGTCTTTCCTACTGAGCTTCCTAGTTTACCACCCCAATGAGAGATTGATTTTAAGATTGAGCTAGTCCTTAGTGCACAACCCATTTTGAAAGCTCTATATATGATGGCCCCAATAGAGCTAAAAGAGTTGAAAACCTAGCTGGACGAATTTATGTAAAAAGAGTTTATTAGGTGAAGTGTACCACCCTAAGGAGCACCAAGTTTTATTTGTAAAGAAAATGGATGGAAATTTTTTGTTGTGTACAGATTACAGGGAGTTTAAAAAAATTACCATTAATAACAAGTATTCTTTGCCCCCAACAGATGATTTATTTGATCAATTGCAAGGAGCTAGGATATTTTTGAAGATTGATTTGAGGCCAGGTTACCAGCAACTTAGGATTAAGCTAAAAGACATTCCCAAAATGGCCTTCAGGACTAGATATAGTCATTATGAGTTTACAGTGATGCCTTTTGGACCCACCAATGCCCCGGTTGCATTCATGGATCTTATGAATAGGATTTTCAAACCTTATTTAGACAAATTTGTGATGATAATAATAGATGACATTTTAATATGCTCAAAGCACAAAGAGGAATATGCTAATCATTTAAGGATTGTGTTACAGACCTTGAAGGAGCACCACCCGTTATATGCTAAACTGAAAAACTGAAAGTTGTGGTGAACTGAAGTGACATTTTTAGGACATATAGTTTCTAAAGAAGGGTTATAGTTGACCCTTAGAAGATAAAGGGGATGACTGAATGGTCCAAGCCAACCAATGTGATATAAGTAAGGAGTTTTCTAGGTTTAGCGGGATACCATAGCAGGTTCGTGAAGGATTTTTCAAAGAGAACATCACTACTAACCAACCTGCTGAAGAAAATGAATAATTTTGAGTGGTTAGACGAGTGTGAAGAGGCATCTCAAGAATTAAAGGTTCGTTTGACCACAATTCTTGTCTTTACCTTACCCGTAGAAGACAAGAGTACACTATTTATAGTAATGCTTCTAAGACTAGGTTAGATTGTGTGCTGATGCAAGACGACAATGTAATAGCATATGCCTCGAGGCCTAGAGTACACTATTTATAGTAATGCATGATCTAGAGTTAACAGTGGTGGCTTTTGCCTTAAAAATCTGGCGACACTACCTGCACGGGGTACTGTGCAAAATCTACATCGACCATCAGACCCTAAAGTATATACAAATCTAAGGCAACGACAATGGTTGGAGTTACTTCAGGATTATGATATACAAATCCAACTTCATCCTGGGATGGCGAATAATGTAGCAGATGCACTAAGTGGGTAGGCCCAACATAGTTTAAACACAATTATAAGTATCCAACCTGGAATCTTGAGAGATCTCAAGTATATGGGTATTAATCATATGATACGAGGGTTAACAGATGGGCTATTGTCATCATTAGAATTGCAACCTTCAATAGTAGAAGAGATTAATGCGAGTTAAAAGGATGATGCTAAGTTAGAGAAGCTTACACAGAATGTCGTACAGGGAAAATCGCTTGGCCTCTTGATACATGAGGATAGAACCTTGAGCCTTTAAAACTGACTATGTGTGCCCAATAAGGAGGAACTGAAGAAGAAAAATCTTAGAGGAAGCCCATAATACTTGCTACTCTGTGCAACTAGGAGGAACAAAAATGTATAGCGATTTGAGGCAATTCTTTTCGTGGGATAATATGAAAAGAGAAATTGCAGGATATCTGGATACATGCCTAAGTTGTCAAAGGGTGAAAACTGAACATCAACGCCCAATAGGCGAACTGAGGCCTTAAGAGATTCAAAAATGGGATTCAATTTCAATGGATTTTTTATGGGGTAGCCCTCTTTGTCTTCAAAAAAGAATGTTATTTGGGTTATTGTGGACAGACTCACCAAATATGCCTATTTTATACCAATTCATCACACTTGGGTGTAGAGAGGCTAGCACAATTATATGTAAAGGAAATAGTCAGATTACATGGCATACCAAACGACATAGTATCTTAAAGAGACCAATGGCTTCAAGCTCTGTTTTGGCAAGCCGTGTAGAAAGCTTTTGGAACCGAGCTAAACTCTAGTAGTTCATATCACTCTAAGAGGGCAGACTGAAAGAGTAAATCAAATCCTATAGGATATGTTGAGATCATGTGTGCTTGATTTTTAGGGAGAGATGGGAGATTATTTACCTTTGGTGGAATTTTCTTATAATAACAATCATCAATCCGAAGGGTGACCTTGGAGCATCGATAAGGTTGTCTCCGTCTGACCAAAAGGTCACGGGTTTGAGCCTTGAAATCAGCCATTGACAAAGTCAAGTTAGACTGTTTACAATTCAACCCTTGGGGTGGGGCCCTTTCCTGGACCCTGAGAGAATAAGGGATGCTTGTGCACCGGGCTGTCCTTTTTTTTAACAGTCATCAATCCACTATTAGAATGTCTCCTTTTGCAGTGTTGTATGGGAGAAAGTGCAGAACACCCCTATGTTGGAGTCAGCTCGATGAAACATTTAACCATAGGGCCTGAATTGATTAAAGAGACCACTGAGAAGACAAGGAAAATTGAATAACATATTAAAGTGGCCTAAAGATAACAAAAAAGCTATGCTGATAAGAGGAGGAGACCACCAGAGTTTCAAGTGGGCGGTAAAAGTGTTCTTGAAGGTATCCATAAACTAAGCCCTAGATATATCGGGCCTAATGAAATTATTGAGAAGTTAAACTTTGTGGATTATAGATTAGATTTACTAGTAGAACTTGAGCATGTGCATAACAATTTTGACATTTCACAACTCAGAAAATATGTAACAGATCAAAACCATGCCATTGCAGCAGACCCTGTAGACGTTGCTGATAATCTGGTCCATGAAGAGCATCCAGTGCAAATATTAGATTACATGGCTAAATAACTCTAGAACAAAAGCATTCCTCTGGCAAGGGTTCTATGGCCAAACCATTCCTCATCTGAAGTCCCATCGGAGACAAAGAAAGACTTGAGAAGCAAATACCCATACCTATTTGAGGTATAACCCAAGGTTTCTTTCCTAGATTGCGAATTTCAGTGATAATAATTATGTTAAGGGGGGCTATAACGGTCCAAACCTAAAATTATGTTAATTACCTCTAATTATATTAATTGAAATGATTAACTTGGCCACCACATTTCAATTTATTAATTTATATATGTATATTTATTTACGTAGTTGTAAGTTTAATTGGCAGAGCGACCTTAAAATGAATTTAGTTTTGCTCCCAAAAAATTCATTCAAAGCTTTACTAAATACATGAAGAATAGCCAAATGAAATTAGCCTAATCATTAAATGGATAATATATATATATATATATATATATATAGA
>JACYFF010002017.1:11163258-11187442 GCA_017589665.1 Selenicereus undatus | reverse complement strand
GAAGAAGAAGAAGAAGAAGAAGAAGAAGAAGAAGAAGAAGAAGAAGCTTCTAATAATGATAGCAATAATAATGAGAATAATGTTGAAGTTAATAAAAATAAGGTGAGTTATGTCATTACACTATTGTAACATTAATAATACAAACGTCAATAGCATCCAGAGAAAGAGCAGAAACAAAATGAAATAAAATAAGCTTGAATAAATAATGATGGGTATGTTACTAATCAAAAGAGGAGCCAAAAGATTTTGCGTTAGTTATGGAACCAGAAAATTTAATCAAGTTTCATAAAATTTAACTTCATACTAACCGTGAAGTTATATCGGTGGAGCATAAATAAAGCCGCTTCTGCCATTTAAAGCTATAACGAACATTTTCCCTTAAAAAGGAGAGACATTTCAAAAACGAGGTACGTATATTGCATATGTTCCTTAAAAACTCACATGCTTTTTAAATTGAACAGAATTCATGTAATATTCCTGTGACGAATAGTTGTAATCGATGTTTTGTCACCTACATAAGTGGCCCCCATCAATTATCAATCATCAGGGCTGACATCCTTTAGCTTACCTGCGCGGCTGCAGTTCAGGCTTCCTGATCAGCCTGGGAGATGTGCAGCCATCTCAGGTTTTCTTCAGAAGTCAATAGGGGTCCATTTCAGATAATAACCAACAACGCAATTTTACTCACACTTTTTCTCTGTTCTGTTTTCTAACAAAATGTTTTGAAATGCAGGTGCCTAACTAAACTAGGTACAAAGTTTGCTTTAAGCATACAGATGTATGTACTGAGCTTGGGCTTATTATTGGAATGTTTTTATGCTTTCTATTTTTAGGTAAGGGATCAACAAACAACCCTTCTCCTAGCAAGCCAGAAGGTAGCAAGAAGTAGATAAGGGCTGTAGGATTTTGTTGAAGGTTAATTAGCCAAGTGTTCACAGTGATTTACAGACTAGCACTGCTATGAGCATGTTATTTGTATAAAGTGTTGGAGAACATATTTGCTAACATGTTTAACAATTATACAATAAGTTTCCTAATTGTATTACAATAGATAGGATGTCAAATGTACTTTCTTATTGATAAAGCTTGGTGGACTTGGTGAATGTGTAAGAGATACAGCAATATAGGTAGTTCTAGGCAGCCTCGTCTCATTACGGGATGACAGTAAGGCCTCCAGTTGAACGACCTCCGCTACAATGATAGATAAAAGGTTATTAGATTAAGATAATTAGGTATATTAGGGGTTGGGGTGTTACATTTAATTTCAAATATCACCCTCATTTTTTTTTAAAAATGTGCTAAGTGGAGTCACCACTGTAAGGAACATGATATGGTCCCCTACAAATGGTTGCACTTAGTTGCTGACTTGGATCAGACCTTTTTTTATTTAAACAAAATATGGACTAGACTGTAGTAGGAAGGAGCTGGCTCGCCCAAAAGACTAGACAACAACCCTAGTCCAGGATCCTAACTAAGCCAGTGTTGGGCACAGTTTCCTGACTTGACAGTCCAATTGTGTCTTTAGCTGAGCTGAATGACTGGACTACAGTACCACTCAACCGGGTTCCTAGATCAGTACAATACCCAGTTTTGTAGCTCAGCCACAATTACTGCTGGGGACCCCTAGGTTGCTCAAACTGAAAAAATGCAACAAAATAAAATAAAATAGTAAATAATTAGTAGAGTCGCCAGTGTATTTTTCAGAAAACTTATAAGCCACGCCTATTTTTTAAAATGAACCATAAACCGAAAGGGACAATGAAAGAGACAAAAAGGTTCTTTTTAAAAAGGTCCTCAAAAGGGCCCTTAGTAATCGTTATCATCGGGAACATCTGACTCCATAAGCTCAAACCAAGGATCCAAATTCATGAATGAGGTATGATGCCATGATGGAGTGCATCTCCACACCGCCCCCTATCACCGATAGCCTTTACTAATCCGAATAGGGAATTAAAGCTAGCTATGCTATCACACAATCATGCAACATGTTAGGATTGATAACACCAAATAATAGGAATCAAGAATACAATGCTAGTCATGAAGAATTCAAAGATATAATGAAGGCAATTACAACAGGTTGGGCTAAACTAATTAAAGATTACATCTTTGGTAAACCCAAAATTAAATAAGATAAAGTGAAAGAAAGTAGAGAAAAGAAGGGAAGATTTTAGGTTATGCTCTCAAGATGACCCACCTGATTTACTTGGGAACCAACAGAATGATGGGTCATTAATGAACAACCAATTTCTCACTCTTAATATTTTTACTATACACCTTGCTTCTCTTAAAATGTTTCGGTCTCTCTCTCTCTCTCTCTCTCTCTCTCTCTCTGACTCTTATGATTTTTTTAGTGTCTAACATTAGGGCGTATCCCACTAGTCCCCTTTTTGCAGTGCTCAAGGAATGGCACAAGCTAATTAGGAAAAGGAGACCTAATCACACTCCTAATAGGCTTAATCTTAAATAGGTGCATCAAACTATAGGAAACACTAACTGCCGAGGCCAATCTTAGACATGGAGGAGGACATAAGATCCTAGCCGGAGGACCAGGTCAGGTTCCTAGCTAGCTCAAGCCCATAGGTCTGGATTATCGTCCCTCATTCTTTTATGTTTTTTTTTTCCTTTTCTTCTCTTATTTTTTATGTGATGGACCCCTAAATACAAGTTAGGACAAAGTTTTCCTGATCAGATAGTAAGAAGAAAAAAAATGAGACCCCACTTTTAGGCTTCTACAGTGCCAAAGCACTCCCCCTAACCATGGACTCATCTGAACCTTCAGGTGGCAACATCAACTATAACTTCTGGGGCAATTCTTGTAGGCCCATTTTCTTGTATCGAATCCTTGACTGAGCCTAGTGATGAAACATTTTCAGCTGTTTGGGCTGGCTATTTTTGTTTGTCATGTCTCATAACTCCCAGTTTATCATCAACACCCAGTTTAGAAATATTTCTTAAATTTCTCCAATCAACATCATTTTTAACTTCTTCCACTTGTGCACAACAAGGGAACACATCTTTATGAAAAATTACATCCCCGCTCACAAATGTCTTCCTAATCTCGAAATCATATACATTTCATCCCTTTTTCCATAAGCGATAACCCACAAACATATATTTTCTACTGCGTAGAGAAAATCTATCTTTCTATCTTTTATATTTGTGAACATAGGTCAAATAACCAAAGAATTTTAGATAATCATATGTGGATTTGGTTTCGAACATAATTACTTATGCTTGCAGTGTTGAGGAAGGTGCCCTATTGATCAGTATGCAGCACTCAGAACACATTCTGCCTAAAAATCGAAGATTTGCTTGAAATCAAATAGCCCTAACAACATTTAAAATATGTATATGCTTTCTCTAAACCCTTCCACTTTGCTGAGGAGTATCAACTCAACTATTTTGATGCAAAATGCCTTGTTCACCATAGAACTTCTTCATATGAGCTGAGGTGAATTCATGCTATCACTTCATATAACTTTAATAGTGGTTTTGAATTACGTCTTTACCATCATGGAAAATTTTTTAATCAATTGGGAACTTTCAATTTCATCTTTCATCAAGAACACCCCAAGTCCCTCTGCAAACATCATCAACCACAAATAAAAAATAATATGCTTTCGACAAAGATTCAACCCAATAGAGGCACCAAATATTACAATGAAGTAGATTAGACAATTCAAAACTCTATTATCACTAATCGGAAAACACAAATACATATGTTGTGCTCTAAAACACACATCACAAATATTCTCTCTACGATTATTGTCATAACCTCCGATGCTATCATGAAATGAAGACATAACTTGCTTAGAAGGATGCCTAAGCTTTTGATGCCAAAGATCACAAGTATTGACTTTGTTAACTTGAAGTTCTCCTATTCGAACATCCTTAAAGACATAGGGCCAGTTCTTTGTTCACCCTCTCCAATCCACCTCATTGTAAAAGGTCCTATATCACACGTTGTTTATGAGTAAAGGACACTTTGCAAAGTAATTCATTTGTAAGTTGCGCTATAGAAATTAAACTGAAATTTATGTTAGGCACACATAGCACATCATGGATAATTATTTGTTAATTTAATGGCACCAAACCATGGCTTTCGATAATGCTATTTTCTCTATTAGGCATGCTGACGTGCATCACTACTAGAAAACCGTCCATTTATGACTGAAAAAGCGGTCACAAATAGAATAAAATCGGTCACAAATGACATTTGTAATCCCACTCGTGACCAAATACGACGGTCACAAAAGCCTTGGTCGGAAACTACATTTGTGACTGATTCAATCACAAATTGTGATGCCATTTGTGCCTGAATGTGTAGTCACTGTGTGTGACTGAATTTGTGGCTACTTTATTTTTGACACCATTTTTCCGATGACTTTTGTGGTGAGAAATTGAGACCCATTTATGATTGTCTTTGGGACCGAATTGTTATTACGACCGATTTTGTGACTGATGTGAATCATATAATTTCAACCGTTATTGTGACTGTTGTTTTCTGTGACTGGTGTTGTAAACGATTTTGTTGAAAATTTTTCTAATTTGTGACTGTATTCATGACCGATTTTGGTGGGATCGAAAACAATTTGTAACCGTTTTTATGATCGGTTTTTCTGTAAAAGCTCGAAACATATATTTACAAAATTGCAATACATAATTATATAAACATAGCAACCAAACATCATGGTTCCATAACAACCAAGCTTCATGGTTCCAACACAACCAAATATGGTTCCAACACAAATTCCTTAGTACCAAACTTCATAGTTTCATAACAATGAAATAAGCCTCCAAAACAAGTTGCTTAGTACCAAACATTCGAACTTAAATTGCAAAGTTTAACATCATTCAAAGTAATCAAAAACACAACGCAAAGCATATGACACCATCAAACATTATTTGCAAAACAATCATACATCATCATCATCCTCATCGCCATCCTCATCTTCATTCTCTAGTTGATCATCATCACCACCACCCCTATCATCATCAGCATCATCATTATCATCATCTTCTTGGCCACTATCTTCATCACCACAACTATTGTTTCCCTTTTCAACATTAGCATTGGCGGATACTGAATGCAACAAAGATTTTACAAGTTTGTTGGTTTAGGAAAGTTGTTTGGTGGTTTGGTATAGTTTTTTCTCAATTCAATTCGACCCCTTCTTTAACTTTTTCTTTGATTGCTTCTCCCTTTTAAGTGCTTCAATAGGAACTTTAGTAGTAGTTGATGGACTAGTAGAAGAGGCATATAAACCTTCCATTCCAAATCCATAAATTTCACCTTTCTTGGTGAGTCCAACAACTTCCCTCCCAATATTCATTTGAATTTGTGTAGACAATTGACAAAGTGGTGTTCCATTACCTTGAGTGCCTTCACCTTGGGTAAATGGTTGCATCTCCGTAAGTCTTTTTTAATACTTTTCCTATATTAACAAAAATTAGAATATTTATGTCATTACAATCATAGAAGACAAACAAATATTTAAGTAAATTAAAAAAATTTCAAAAAAGAACTCACTTACATATGCCTCTTTTGACTTTTCATCAACAAATGATTGATCTTTTTTCCTAGAGTGGGTGCACACAAATGATTCATCAACGGTTAGTTCTCTTTTTAATTCTTTAGCCTACATGCAATTAGAAATAAAATAAGTAGTCACCAGATATGTTTAAATAATATTTATTAATTAGGTAAAATAAACTCACACATACAAAAAAATGTATTACCAGTCTTCTTCTATGCTCATAATGGGGAATTGATCCACCATAATGCACAAATGAGCATTCCCCCAACGGCAATGCTCGATTTGCCTCGCTTAAGTAACTTTTCTCCTTTAATTTATCAGACTCCCAATATGCACGTAAACCATCATAAATGTCTTTGCTTAGCAACACATGTTTTTCACTTTTTCGAAATTCAAAAGTCATTCTTTATATTCTTGGCAACCCACGAAACTCGAAAACTCTTCTAATCTCATGAGCGTGCTCATCATCTCAATAAAATTTTTTCTAAAATTAAACCAAAATTATAGTTACATGTAAGTATACAAATAAGTATATACCAAATTTTGTTTCTGCAAGTTTAAGTAACTTACTTTGAATTCATCGAACTACGTGCTTTGTACTTCAATTAGTATATCCTTTCATGCATGATATAGTGAATCATACTTAATCCTCATCATATAGGAAAGGGCATGAATGAATCAGTATGGTTTGGATCAAATCTGCCAAAAATTAAACAAATGCATAGTATTATAATTTTCATTTTATAATGTTAATTAGGAAAACGTCAATCACAATAAAAAGTAAGTACTTACTCTTTCGTGGGAAAATCTTCATCCTTTTTTGTCATTGGACTTCTTCATTATGTTGAGAGACCTCTTGAGAAGGCTAAGAAGTCTCAAAAATAGTAGTAGCTGTTGGAGTGGTGGTAGAAATAGGTATATGGCCAAAAGAAAGTTGAGTTGGTTAGCTAGTAGATGGGTGAATAGGTGGTTGGGCATGATTTTGAAAAGGTAGGGCTTGTAGGAATAGAATTTTGAATAAGATCTACTGGTGTAGATGAAATGGAAGGTGATGGATAAATGCAGAAGTCCATAGAGAAGAAATGAAAGTGAAACGAAACTTTTTCTTAGTACGACTTTTCTCTGACTTCTTTCAAGTGAAGAAAACCAATGAAACAAATAAACACAAAATTAACAATTGTCTGGCATATAATCATGGAAGTAAACTAATAAAGTTAATATCAACAATTCAATCTTTAAAGAAAATATGAAAAAAAATTAAAAGGAAAAAGAAAGCATTGGATACTATCAAGAATTATATAAAATAATACTACATAAATAAAACAAGATCATAAAAGAAACAAGATCACAAAAGAAACAAGATCGTCTTCACAATAATAAAATGACGACCTTGGAATAATAACAAATTATGTATACAAATAATAACCAATTACCTTTCAAATGGGTACATCCAACGGTATTGGACTACTCCTCCTAGTTTGCTTCATAAGCCATGTGTACGGGCAAATGCTCTATGGAATTGAAAAAAATAAGGAGGAAAGATACACTCTAATTTGCATAAGATTACAACTATATTCTTTTCCATTTGGGTAAGTTTATCCTCTCGCAACACTGTGGAACACAAATCTCTAAAGGATTGGCTATGCTCAATAAGAGGCTTCAATATTTGTTCAGGTAGTGCACTAAATACAACTGGAAGTAACGACTGCATGAACACTTGATAATCGTGCCTCTTCAAACCACTTATCCTTGCTTTATCAACATCAACAAATTTAGCCAAATATGATGAATAATTATTAGGCATTCTCAAACCCTTCACCCATTGACAAACAACTCATTTTTGCTCTATGGTAAAGGTAAATTTCGCCTTTGGCTTCACAATTTTTCCATTAGCCAACTCTTTAAGCTCTAATTCTTTGCGTCTACAACATAATTTCAAGTCCATTCTTGCTTTAACATTGTTCTTTATTTTTCCATCCATATCCATGATGGTATTGAAAATAGCATCAAACATATTCTTCTCTATATGCATAGCATCCAAATTTTGTGGAAATAAGTTTGTTTTCCAATGCGACAATTTCCAAAATATACTTTGTTTCATCCAGTTATGAACTTGTCCAAAACCTTCAATGACAAATGGTCCATTTTCAGTCTCCTTAGGAATGTGTTGCACAGTTCGCCATATTTGTTCCCCACTTAGTCTAGTGGAAGACCTACTATTTTCAATCTTGTTCTTCTCAAATGCATCCTTATTCCTCCTAAATTGATGATCCATGGGTCGAAATTGTCTATCAAATCAAACCATGTCGGTTATCCTCCATTCTCTAAGCAAAAAGCTTTCAAAGAAGACATACAAATTGGACAAGCTAATTTTCCATGAGTGCTCCACCCAAACAATGTGCTGTAAGCCGGAAAGTACATTAATGCAGCCTTCATTTGAAAATTTTCCTTCTGAAAAACATCATATGTTTGCACACCTTTATTCCATAAGGTTTTCAAATCATCTATCAAAGGCTGTAGGTATACATATATATTGGCCTTTGGAGTTTTTTGGACCAGGAATAATACAAGTCAAAAACATATAAGGTGTAGTCATGCACATTTCTGGTGGAAGGTTGTAAGGAGTCATAATTGCTGGCCAACATGAATATTGCTTTGCATATTGTGAAGAAAATGGGGAGAAGCAATCAGCACATAAACCAAATCTAACATTCCGTGGCTTAGAGATAAAATTAGGTAGGTTTCATCAAAATGTTTCCATGCTTCCCCATATGATGGATAACATAAGGCTTTAGACTCTAGAGGATTTTCTTAAGGCCATATCATGTGGCAGGTAGAAATATGATATGCAAATAGCCTTTTAAGCGCAGGAATGAAGGGAAGATAATGCATTCTTGCAAAAGGAACATCCTTCTGTTTTTTTTTTTTTTTTGGGAACTTACACACCTTATTTCAAGGAGCATCACAAAATTTGCACTATTGTAGATGTGCATCATCTTTTTAATACGACATATGACCATTAATGCAACAATCTATTTTTATAGAAGTGAGCCCCAATTTCCTCACTAATTTTTCTGCATCTAAGAACTTAGTTGGCACGTAATTGTTAGATGGACATGCTTCATTCATAACTTGTACAACCTCATCAAAACAACACAATGTACTGAGATTTTATGATCATTAATCCAAGAGCCACATATAGCTCAGAATCGTTATTGCAGCCATCCCAAAATGGATGTTGCAATGAATCTAATAAGTCATAAAACCTTTATGCATATAGATTAGGAGGTTCTGCCACATGTTGATTAAAAGTATCTTCAACCATTATGTGATATGTATCAATCAACGTACTATGATTTTGGAAAGGATGACTAGATGGACTATGATGCATGCTAATTTCTTCATTTTCACAGTGTTCAAGTTCCCCATGTGAAGCTCAATACCAATATCTACTAGCAAACCCTTTTTTATATAGGTGAACCTTTACTCTCTCAGGTGGTAGACATTTTATGTTCTTACACTTCGCACAAGGATATCTATATACTTTCTCTCCCAAAATACACAGGAAGATTTCTTACAAATGTGCCAAACTTATTAACCCTCGCCACGAACTCCGGTGGTAAGTCACCTATTTTGGGAAAAAGTTTATTAACCATCTACCTTCGGTGCTCCAATATTTCCGGTATTTCCAAACTCTATTTACATTAAAATATTATATCATTAGGTTCTTTTTATTAAATGAACGGTTATGACGAGATTTAAATAACTGTTCACAAAAATTGTCAAAACAATCACTTATGCTGATACACATGTATCAAAGTGCGAGAAGCTTCTTATGTAAAAGCATAGTTTTCGCACCTAATAACAACCGCATATATACATGGGTGAGCAAAAAAAAAACTGAAATCGAAAAACCGAACTGAAAAACCGGTTAACCAGTTTGATTTCAATTTGGTTCGCTGAACCGAAAAAATTTTGTCGTTTCAATTTCGTTTTGCTTCAGCCATTTGAGATTAAATTTACACTTTTATTTTAAAAAAGCTAAATTTTATATTGGTCAAGGGTACATTTTATAATTATTAAAGATAAGACTAAACATACAATAATATGTAAATTAATAATTGGGGTCTTAAATAGTTAAATTAATTTCAAATAGAAGTGAAAATTGAAAATTAACAATTTAAATTAACTATTAATCGATAACCAAACCGACAAGCCAGTTAACTGAACTGAAAATCCGGTTAACCGAGTGTTTCGGTTCAATTTACGGTTCATAATTTTAACGAACCGATTTTTCAATTAACCGATTTTTGGTTAACTGATTTACCGGTTAACTAGTTTTGATCACCCCTACATGCATGTAGGAAGCCGAACCCTCAACATGCAAATCACAACACAACCACAACACCATTTGTTCGGTTTCACCTCACGAAGTCAAACTCTACAAGAACTCTAAAAATAAGCGAAATCAAGCATAATAGCAGAAATAAGAGCATCGATTAGACCATTAAACATATTAATCCCCCAAAATAACTCTCAAACACTCATAAATCCTATGTAAATATGACATTCATCATGAATCCCTTTTATTAGGTAACACTCACTCATTTTTTTTTCTTTTTTAGTTTTCCGCTTTTCTCCTTATGATCCTTCGCGCAAGTGGGCAATTCTTGCTCATTAGGCCTCGAACTCATGGAGGAACAACTTAGTACATATTTGGGTTTTTTTTCCCTTTTTAGGGTTTTATTTGCATGTGCAAAGCACTTATTCAAACCCAAATAGAGGTAACAGAGTTAAGCTTACTTTTGCATCCATATTTTCTCTTTTTTTTTGGATAAAACCGAAAGTCAATTAACCAAGTAGAATGTCCCCTACGCCCAATCTCAACAACTAACACTGAAAGCCAATGGTCAAGTGTAAAAGATAGGCACCAAACCGCATATGAGAAATGGGGCTATTATGAAAAACCGGAGATTACATTGTAGACAAGTATCACATCATGCATATTCGACCTATGTACAAGCTAGCAACCATGCTATTAAAGATAAAAAACCAATCACAAAGGCACAAAAATCTCATAACGCCAAAAAGAAAAACTAGATAAAAATTGAAAAAAATTTCACAAAAATATGTACAGAAGGGTATATGACATCCCACCCCGACACCTACATCTCACAATATCCTCATTGGGAGTCGAGGAGCCGTAGCCAACCACAAAAACACACACAATAAGAAACAAAACAAAAAAAACACACAAGGATACTTAACGAACACACATATACACAAGCTAACACACTCCCCCGAAAGCATAACCTCACCCAATTGAGAAGAAGAATACACATATATACAAAAGCAACACCACCAATAATGAATGTATACAAATCCAACAACGCCACCTATAATAGAACACAACTATGCACAAAAGATACACAAAGGTGATCATAGCCATCAATTGGCTCAACAATATCCCATATTTCTGCTCAACATAACCAACAACAAAAACACAACTAATGACCACAACTAAACAAAAGGAAAAAGAAAGAAAATAAAAATAATGGAGAAGAGTTAGAACGATTATACCAGGTCCGGTACTGATTGTACCTGAACTATGCCTCCCTAAGAAAGTGCTACGGGAGGCTTGAAGAGCATCAACCACTCCTCCTTATCTGTCAAGACTCAAGTCTTCAACTTGGATGCGGTCAAAGATCGAAAGAGCTTATCAAAGTTCGTTGCATGCATCTCAAAATGATGTGAATAAGAGAACACTAACAAGATCATAGCTAAGAAAGTTAGTGCCCTCTTAAACTTATCAAATGCCATGGAAAAATCAAAAATATGATTAAAGAACATACTCCACATGATCTTCCTGGGAACGTCCTCTAGGTATCCACAATAAGGGTCCAAGGAGATATTGTACCTTCTAATGTCACATAGGGACTCGTGAAACGCAAGAAAATAATATGGGGTGGTAGGAAGCAAGGGAGATGAAATAGGGGTCAAATCAAGTCACTTAATGCAATTGAGGTCTATATGCACAAAGCTAGGAGTAGCACTAACCATCTGAGATCACCATATAACTCCTCAAAAGGAGCCTCCTCAAGATATGGCTCAATCAAGGTAGCTTCTTGCGATCAATCAAGCAAATCAATCTTAACACAACTAGCATCATACCTAGAAGGCTCACCTGTCTCTAATACCATGCACTGAGCTAAAGGAAGAGGAGAAGCAAGTAAGGCCAAGTCACCAATGATAGTGTGTCTAGGTGTGGTAGACAAGGATAGAGTGACAAATGATTAAAAAAAGTTTAGGGGAGGATCAATCACTTCCTCTAGGTCGGTCAAAGGTGTATGATCCATAAAATCAGGCTCTAGGTGAAGAGAAGACTTATAATCATCATAGATACTAACCTCAAGTGTAGAGGAAACCGGTCTCATGCAATAGGTCATATTCCCTCATCTCACTAACAAAGTGCATATGTTGCTATTTCATTGTCTCTGTCATGGCATTAAGTTTAGCGTAACATCCATCAGGAATATCATAGCAGGGACAAGAATGTGCATTATGGTAGAAGATTGGCAATAAGAGCACACAACATGAGGGTAAGAAGAATAGTCATGATATGGATCGCTAAATTGATCTATACATGGAGATTAAGTGTGGAGCACAAATAGGGAAGGTTGGACGGGCACACAAAAGACTCACTAGTAAACTCATGTTGACATTGATAACCAACTAATGACTCAAATAAGTCCCACATATTATCAACATCTAAAGAGCACATACCACCATAACACATGGACTCGAAGGTGGCTCGAGCCTCATATGTTATCCCCTCAAGCATAGCACTGCATATCTCCTATTTTTCATGTGTGAAATGGATATATTGAGCACGGTAATAATTCAATCTAGGTAAGTATTACCAAAAAGGATCATGCTTAGAATGAGGAAAATGGAACATAGCCATTTCGTTTTTTTGTTCAAATTTTTGATTTTCAAATTTGTTTGGATTTTTTAAAATCGAGCCTCGAATGCTCAAGTAAACCCCGATATTGAAAAGCGACAACTACTCAGCAAAAGCGCTAAAAACTTGATGTGAAGAATTTAAAGTTTTAATATTTATAACCCTAAGTGCAAGGTTTATCATCGAGCACTTGGAGTGTCGTCAACTAGGGGTGAGCGAAAAAACCAAAACCGAAAAATTGAAAAACCAAAAAACCAAAAAACCGAACCAAAAATTCCCTTAACCGATTTGATTTTTTTTAAAAAAATGGTTTGGTTAACCGAGCCGAAAAAATTTTACGGTTTCAATTCGACAATTTGAGATTCGGTTAACCGCATAGTTAACTGAAACCAAAACTTACACTTTTAAAAAAAAAATTTATATTGGTCAAGTGTAGATTTTATAATTATTAAAGATAAGATAAACAAACAATAGCGTGCGCATTAACATTTGCTGTCTTAAATAGTTAAATTAATTAAAAAAGATCGAACATTGAGAATTAACAATTTAAATTAACGGCAAACCGAAATTCCAGTTAACGGAACCGAAAAACTGATTCGATTACGGTTCACATTTTTGCCGAACCGAAAAATTCGGTTAACTGAAAGTTTCGGTTTGGTTTTCGGTTCACAATTTTTGCGAAAG
Source organism: Selenicereus undatus (assembly GCA_017589665.1). Lineage (NCBI taxonomy): Eukaryota > Viridiplantae > Streptophyta > Magnoliopsida > Caryophyllales > Cactaceae > Selenicereus > Selenicereus undatus. The sequence continues at coordinate 11,174,260 of JACYFF010002017.1, read as the reverse complement.
GACTTTCCGGTTAACCAATTTTGATCACCCTTATCGTCCACTAGGAGTTGGGTTTCAAGTGCTGGGAATAGCTCAAGTGTTTCAAGCTAGGCAAAGTGAAAAGGAGAGAAAGACAAACTGAATTAAGCTAACAAACACAAAAGAAGAGGCTTGGAGTTATGATTGGCCAATTGACGAACCAAGTAATCGAGGCAAGTCCTAACCTACCCAACCAATACTGAAAACTAGAGATGGTTGGTGGCACCATTAAAAACCACCCAAGCCCTCTCCCAATGGTTATGAGCTAGTCTAATTAGTCTAACCACCTATTTTCATGCAGTTAGCCCAATTAGAACACCAGATTAGCAACCCTTGAACCTAGCTAAGATCGGGACCATTTTCATGTCCATGTCTCGGACATCCTCTCTCCCCACTAACTAATTGACCCCAGCTCTTGGCATAAGTGAATCGCCCTAAAACATGGATGAAAACTCTCTCAAGCATTTCATTGAACACATGATGGGCATGTAAGAAAACTCTATGTTCAAAGCATAATTTGGGTGTTGTTAGGCCTGATCCAAGACAAATTAGCCATCAAGGAGCTAATCATTATCCAAGCCAACAAAAACTAGCTACTAATCATCACGCAACCACAACTTGACCCGAAATAAACTAAGCTAGCAACTAAACTAACCAAGCATAAAATAGAGAAGTAAACCTAATATAAGTTGGATTAAAACAACTACTAAACAAAAAAGCACAATAAAAACTAAACATTAATCTAAATTAGTATGCTTAAATAAAAGAAAAGAGAAGAAAATACGAAATAGATAGAGAGAGAAAGAGAAGAGAATGATACAATATCCACAACTAAACGAAAAGAAAGAAAAATAAAAAGAAGGGAGAAGAGTTAGAATGATTGTCCCAGGTTCGGTACTGATTGTAACCAAACCATGCCTCTCTAATATAGAGCTACAAGAGGCTTAAAGAGCATCAGTGATGTATATTTTTTGGAGTCCAAACTATCAAAACATATACAGTGGGTAGAAGGGAATAAGATAGAACCAAAGTAACCAAGAACCAAGATAGAATACAAGTGGACTAGCGAGGGTGATTGAAGACCCACCTTGGTTTGCACACTTGGACAATCTTATTTTTTCAACTAAGTTACAGAAATTAATCACCTTTGTTGAGTTATTTTGATTAAGTTTTGATGATAACAAATCAAAGTGTAAAAATTTGTCCAAGTAATGTTGCTCCAAACACGATCTCCAAACAGGCCTAACTGATGTTTTCTTTTGTGTATTAACTGGTTTGCTACATGTGAGAACAAGTCTTTAAAACAGGTTCTACTTGGTGGTTCTATATTAAGATCAACTCGATTGTAAAAGCATGTTGTTCCTGGACTCTAGCAAGATCAACTCGATGTAAAGCATGTGGTTCCGAAACTCTAGCAATACAAAGAACAACCCCAGCAAACAAGGTGGCCTTGGTGTTCACAGCAGCTCTACAAATCTTGGACAAGATGACTGGTTCAAAACAAGAAGTCTTGGGTATATAGGTTTATTTATTTAGACTCTTGTTAATATGCCAATATTGAAAACATCATTTTAAACACCTCTTGAATCGGCAGTTGCGCTAAGCGTTTCAGAACACCAGTTGCGAACAACCCTACAAACAGGGTGCCTAGGGTGTTTCTGAACAGAAACGTCTATGCTCGATTATTTTGGAAAAATTTATTTCGGCTGGCCAAAAGCTCTAAAATACTTTCTTAAAATCCCAGGATAGGATATTTTTGAGATACGAAATATTATGGGAGATTTGCCAAAATTGTTTTGCTAAATATTTTCCAAAACCAAAAGATCTTTATCACCTATATTTTAGGAAGTGATTTATTCAAATTTCAAAGTTGAGATTTCTGGTTCCTTATTTGAAATTCTCCACGGCTATTTCAAAAGAAGAGGAATAAGTTTCTATCTTTTAGAAACAAATCCCTTTTATCTTGGAAATTTCTTATCCACTAGCCGTTTGGAAAATCCTTTGCTTGGAAATCTCCCTTGATACCATACTTGGCAGATTCTCAGCAACTTCCTTGATTTTTTACCGTTGATTTTCTTGGTTAAAAGCTTAGCTCTTCTCTCCCATTTTGTAGACACAACAGACATTGAGAAAACACAGTGTGGTAAAAAGAAAAATTTCTGAAAACCCGGTTTTTACTCAAAAGTAAGAAAAGATTTCTTGAGCTTCAATTCGCAAAGAAAACCGTGACAAGCTGTGTTAAATTGAGTTTTCAAACCATTGGCATAATAGGATCTTCAGTGTACCTTACATCTGCTTAGTGAGAAGCACCCCCAGTAAGGTGTTTTCAACCCTAATCTTGGATCAGAAAAGTGAGTGAGTGGTCCTTAGTCGTGTGGACTTTGGACGTGTCCAATCTGGTGAGATTTGGACGTGGTGTAACCGTTCTTAGGGAAGAAGGTTACGTGGTTGCAAGTTGTAACAAGGTGTGTTACATTTGTAACGAGTTAAGCCCGGTTATAGTGAAGTGGTTAAAAGCCTACACGAGGTAGGTCGTGGTTTTTCACACCTCAGTTGGGCTAGAGGTGTTTTCCACCTAAAAATTGTGTGTGCTTTATTTCCGCATTTATCTTGGTGATTTTCGCACTTGCAATATCTAAAAACACCCCCTGCAAACAAGTCAACAGGGTGTTCGTCATCTGAGAACAACCTCTGTCAGGGTGTTTGTTACTTATAACGCGAAAATCAGACACCACAATTCACCCCCCCTCTTGTGGAAGTATACTCATAAATTCAACAACCTTCTTAGTTGAGTTAAGAAGACCTAGAGACCCACTTGAGGTTGCCAAACACCTAAGATATAACACTAGGAATTTTGAGGGAGAATGGAGAGAGTTTTCACAACTCAAAGTTCAAATTCATTCATCAAGTGAGGTTTATATGCAGAAAGCTAGGAGCAGCACCAAGCATCGCACGATCACCACATAACTCCTCAAAAGGAGCCTCCTCAAGATATGGCTCAATCAAGGTAAGTTCTTGCAAACAATCACGCAACTCTTCCTCTACACAACTAGCATCACCACTAGAAGGTTCACCTATCTCTAATACTGTGCACTGAGCTAAAGGGAGAGGAGAAGCAAGTATGGTTAAGTCACCAATGGTAGTGAATGTAGGTGTGCTAGATAACGACGGAGCGACAAATGACAAAGAAATCAGGTGAGGGTCAACCACCTCCTCTAGGCCGATTAAAGGTGTATGACCCACAAAATCAGGCTCTAAGGGAAAAGAAGACTCAGTCTCATCATAGACACTAAGCTCAAGTGTAGGGGAAGTTCGATATAGGCTATATTACTGCATCTCACTAACAAAGTGCATATGTCGCTCATTCATTGTCTCTTTCATGGCATTAAGTCTAGGACAACTTTTATTAGAAATATTATAATGGGGACAAGAATTTGCCTCATGTTCAAAAGATTGGGCATGAGAGCACACAACATGAGGGTAAGAAGAATGGTGACGATATGGATCCTTAAATTGATCTATACATGGAGATTGAGTGTGCAAATAATAGAGAAGTTGGGAAGGGCACACAAAAGACTCACTAGCACATTCATGTCGGCATTGATAACCAGCTAAAGAAGCAAACAAGTCCCACATACCGTCAATGTCTAAAGAGCACATACCATCATAACATATGGAGTCGAGAATGGTTGGGGTCGCATGTGTTATCCCCTCAAGCACAACATTACATGTTTCCCATGTTTCATACGTGGAATGACCATACTGTGCATGGTAATCATTCAATCTAGACAAGTATTGTCAAAATCATGCTCAAATGGAGGTTATAGGAAAAAAGCCATTTTTTTCAAATTTTCAATTCTCCCATTTTTTTTTGGATTTTTTAGGACCTGGCCTAGAATGCTCATGTCAAGCCCAATATTGAAGATCACAACCTCCTTGGCAATGGTGCCAAAAATTTGATGTTTAGAATTTGAAATTTTAATGTTTATTGCCGAGTACATGGGGTGTCATTGATTGGGAGTTAGGTCCCAAGTACTAGGATTAGCTCAAGTGTTTCGAGCAAGGCTAAGTGCTAAGGAATGAAAGATAAATTAAATGAAGCTGACAAACACAAAAGAAGAGGCTTGGAGTTATGATTGGGTTGATTGACAAACCAAGTCATCAAGGCGAGTCCTAACCCACCCAACCTATACTGAAAACTAGAGATTGTCGATTGCACCATCGAACACCACCCTCTCTCAAGGGTCATGAGCTAGTTTAATTAGTCTAACCACCTATTTTCATGGGATTAGCCTAATAAGAACACCAGGTTAGCAACCCTCGAACCTAACTAAGGTTGAGACTATTTTTATATCGAAATCCTGACTATCCTCGCTCCCCTCTAGCTAATTGACTTCACCTCTCGGAATAAGTCAATCGCCCTAAAGCATGGATAAAAGCTCTCTCAAGCATTTCATCGAATAATTAGCAAGCATGAGAGAAAACTTTAAGTTCAGAGCGTAAATTGGGTGTGGTTTGCCCTAATCCAAGACTAATTGGCCATCAAGATGCTAATCACAATCGAAGCCAACAAAAATTAGCTACTAATCATCACACAGTCACAATTTAACCCAAACAAAAGTAAGCTAACAACATAAACAAGCCAAGCATAAAATAGGGAAATAAACCTAGTCTAACTTAGATTAAAACAACTAGTAAACACAAAACCGCAATAAAAACTGGACATTCAAGCTAAACAAAATCTAAACTAACATGCGCAAATAAAAGAAAAGAGAAAAAGATATGAAACAAATACAAAGATAAAGAGAAGAGAAAACTTAGTGATTGCTTCAATGGAGATCAAAATCCACATGCTTGAATGCACAATCAACCTAAATAAATCCTAATCTACTTAGTTTATTATCCCCTAATGGGGTTTTTAGTGGCTAAACCTAAGCTAAGAGCACTGTAAAACCACTTATGAACCCCTTGAGAAACCCTGAAGAAGCCCCCATTAAAAGAAATCGAGCCGGGTGAGAAAGGGTCCAAAAGACCAGGGAGGACGATGCCCGTCAGTTGTGTGATGACTAGCTCAATTGTTTCAGGCTATTCTAAATGATAAAGAAAGAAAGACAAACTAAATTAAGTTGGCAAACACAAAAGAAGAGGCTTGGAGTTATGATTGGGCCAATTAACAAACCAAGTAATCGAAGGGAGTCCTAACCTATCCAACCCAGACTAAAAACTAGAGATGGTCAGTTGCACCATCGAAGACCACCAAAGCTCGGTCTCTAGGCTCATGAGCTAGCCTAATTAATCCAACCACCTATTTTCATAGGGTTAACCCAATTAGAATAGCCGATAGCAGCCCTAGAACCTAGCTAAGATCGAGACTATTTCATGTCCAAGTCCTAGCTATCCTCTCGCCCCACTAGCTAATTGACCTTACCTCTCTCCATAAGTCAATCGCCCTAAAACATGGACGAAAGCTTTCTCACGCATTTCATCGAACACTTGGCGGGCATGAGAGAAAACTCTAAGTTTAAAGCATAACTTGTACGTGGTTAGCTCAAATCCAAGATTAATTAGCTATCAAGATGCTAATCACAATCAAGCCAACAAAAACTAGCTACTAATCATCACACAATCATAAGTTAACCTAAAAAAACTAAGCTAACAACTAAACAAGCCAAGCATAAAATAGAGAAATAAACCTAGTCTAACTTATATTAAAACAACTACTAAGCACAAAACCACGATAAAAACTAGACATTCAAGCTAAACATAATCTAAACCAACATGCACAAATAAAAGAAAAGAGAAAAAGATATAAAATAGATACAGAGAGAAAGGGAAGAGAAAACTTAGTGATTACTTAAATGGAGATCAAAATCCACATGCCTGAATGTAAAATCCGTCTAAACAAATCCTAATTTACCTAGTTTATTATCTCCTAATGGGGTTTTTAGTGGCTAAACCTAAGTTAAGAAAACCTCTTATGAACCCCATCAAAACCCCAAAGAAAACCCCGTTAATAGAAATCTAATTAGTTGAAAAAGGCCCCAGAAGAGCAGTGGGGACGATGCCCATCGGCTGGGCGACGACCAACCATCGCCAGCCCCTGCCACCTGCAATGGCAACGAAATTCACGGGGTTGGGGTCCTCACCTCTTGCTTTACGATCCTTGGCGTTTCTCATTCTATCTTTCCTATATTTTTATGTGGGTTTCTCGATTAAACATATTACCCATAAAAGTAAACAAAACAAGTAAAAGCCTTAAAGATTATATTATTATACGATCTAAAATTAGGTGAGACAGGCATGTAAAATACAATAATTTAGTAACGATCAAATACCCCCACACCTATCTTTTGCTCATCCTTGAGCAAAACAAAAGAAACACTAACCTAGGAACCTAACTTTCTTTCGTGGGAATCACAGTTACACATAGCATATGCAACAAGCCCTTTAAACCCCTTGGTTTGACCAAGTGGATGAGTAAGGTCTCATAAGAGCTTCTTGAAGGTCATTGCATGCATCTCAAAATGACGTGAATAAGAGAACACTAATAAGATCACGACAACGAGAGTTAGTGCCCTTTTAAACTTATGAAACGCCACAGAAAAATCAAAAGTATGATCAAAGAAAGTACTCTACATGATCTTCCTAAGCACATCGTCTAGGTACGCACAGTAAGGGTTTAAGGAGGGATTATACCATCTAATATCACCTAGCGACTTGCCAAATAAATGCAAATGAAAAGGGGTGATAGGGATCAAGGGAGATGAAAAGGCAGTGAAGTCAAGTGACTCAATGCAAATGAGGTCTATGTGCATAGAGCTAGGAGTGGCACCAACCATCACATGGTCACCAAATAACTTCTAAAAAGGAGCCTCCTCAAGATATGGCCCAATTAAGGTACGTTCATACGTCCGATCAAGCAAATCATCCTCAACACAAAAAGCATCATTGCATGGTGCGCTAAACAACGATTGAATGACAAATGGTATAGAAATCAAGGGAGGGTCAATCACTTCATCTAGGTTGGTCAAAGGTGTATGATCCATAAAATCGCACTCTAAAGGAGGAGAAGGCTCATAATCATCGTATAGACCAACCTCAAGTTTAGGGGAAGATCGGCATAGGCCATATTACCATATCTCACTAACGAAGTACACATGCCGCTCATTCATTGTCTCTATCATGGTATTTACTCTAGTGTAACATTTATCAAAAAAATCATAATATAGACAAGAATTTGCATCATGGTCAAAAGCTTTTCAGTCAAAGCACACAACATGAGGGTAAGAAGAATAGTGATGATATGGATCCCTAAATTAATACATACATGGAGATTGAGTGTGAAAATAATAAGGACGTGGGGAAGGACACACAAAAGGCTCATTTACACACTCATGTTGCCGTTAATAACCAGCTAAAGACTCAACCAAGTCCCACATATTATCAACATCTAAAGAGCACATACCACCATAACACATAACGTCAAGGGTGGCTCGAGTCTCATGTGTTATCCCCTCAAGCACAACATTGCATATTTCCTATTTTTCATATGGGAAATGGACATATTGCGCACAGTAATCATTCAATCTTGATTAGTATTGCCAAAAAGGTTCATGCTCAGATTGAGGTAAATAGAAAATGACCATTTTGACTTTTTTTTTAAAAATTTTGATTTTCATAATTTTTTGTATTTTTAAAAACCTAGCCTTAAATTCTCAGGTAAACCCCGATATTGCAAAGTGTCAACTGCTCGACAAGTATTCCCAAAAAGGTTTATCATCGAGTACTTAGGGTGTAGTCCATTGGGAGTTGGGTTTCAAGTACTGGGATTAGCTCAATTGTTTCAGGCTATTCTAAATGATAAAGAAAGAAAGACAAACTAATTAAACTGGCAAACACAAAAGAAGAGGCTTGGAGTTATGATTGGGCAAATTAACAAACCAAGTAATTCAAGTGAGTCCTAACCTATCCAACCCATACTGAAAACTAGAGATGGTCCGTTGCACCATCTAAGACGACCAAAGCTTGGTCTCTAGGGTCATGAGCTAGTCTAATTAATCTAACCACCTATTTTCATAGGGTTAACCCAATTAGAACAACCGATAGCAGCCCTAAGACCTAACTAAGATCGAGACTATTTCAAGTCCAAATCCCAGCTATCATCTCTCCCCACTAACTAATTGACCTTACCTCTTGCCATAAGTCAATCGCCCTAAAACATTGATGAAAGCTTTCTCACGCATTTCATCAAATACTTGGTGGGCATGAGAGAAAACTCTAAGTCTGAAGCATAAGTTGTGTGTGGTTTGCCCTAATCCAAGACTAATTGGCCATCAAGATGCTAATTACAATCGAAGCCAACAAAAATTAGCTACTAATCATCACACAGTCACAATTTAACCCAAACAAAACTAAGCTAACAACATAAACAAGCCAAGCATAAAATGGGGAAATAAACCTAGTCTAACTTAGATTAAAGCAACTACTAAACACAAAACCACGATAAAAACTAGACATTCAAGCTAAACAAAATCTAAACTAGCAAGCACAAATAAAAGAAAAGAGAAAAAGATATGAAACAAATACAGAGATAGAGAGAAGAGAAAACTTAGTGATTGCTTCAATGGAGGTCAAAATCCACATGCTTAAATGCACAATCCACCCAAACAAATCCTAATCTACCTAGTTTATTATCCCTTAATGGGATCTTTAATGGCTAAACCTAAGCTAAGAGCACTGTAAAACCTCTTATGAACCCCTCAAGAAACCCCGGAGAAGCCCTCGTTAATAGAAATCGAGCCGAGTGAAAAAGGGTCCAGAAGAGCAGTGGGGATGATGCCCATCGGCTGGGTGACGACCAGCCATCGCCAGCACTTGCCACCTACAATGGTGGCGACATTCACGGGGTTGTGGTCATCACCACTGGCTTTACCATCTTTCGCTTTTCTCATTCTATCTTTCCTATTTTTTATGCAGGTTGCTCGATTGAACTTATTACCCACAAAAGTAAACAAAACAAGTAAAAGCCCTAAAAATTATATTATTATATGAGCCAAAATTAGGCAAGAGAGGCATGTAAAATACAATAATTTAGTACCGATTAAATACCCCCACACCTATATTTTACTCGTCCTCGAGCAAAACAAAAGAAACACTAACCTAGGAACCTAACTCACTTTCGTGGGAATCACAGTTGCATTTACCATTTGCAACAAGCCCTTTAAACCCATTGGTTCGCACAAGTGGACGAGTAGGGTCTCATAAGAGCTTCTTGAAGGTCATTTGCATGCAACTCAAAATGATGTGAATAAGAGAACACTAATAAGATCACGACAAAGAAAGTTTCTGCCCTCTTAAACTTATCAAATGCCACAGAAAAATCAAAAGTATGATAAAAAAAGTACTCCACGTGATCTTCCTAGGCACGTCATCTAGGTATGCACAATAAGCATTTAAGGAGGGATTATACCGTTTAATATCACTAAGCGACTTACGAAATACATGCAAATAAAAGGGGGTGGTAGGAAGTAAGGGAGATGAAATGGGGGTCAAGTCAAGTGACTCGATGCAAATGAGGCCTATGTGCACAAAGCTAGGAGTGGCACCAACCATCACATGATCACCAAATAACTTCTAAAAAGGAGTCTCCTCAGGATATGGCCCAGTCAAGGTACATTCTTATGTCCAATAAAGTAAATCATCCTCCGCACAACTAGCATCACCCCATGCTGTACTAGATAAGGATGGAGTGACAAATGGTAAAGAAATCAAGGGAGGGTCAACCCCTTCCTTTAGGCTAGTCAAAGGTGTATGATCCATAAAATTGAGCTCCAAGAGAAGAGAAGACTCATAATCATCATAGAGACTAACCTCAGGTATACGGGAAGATCGACATAGGCCATATCACCGCATCTCACTAACAATGTGCATATGTTGCTCATTCGTTGTCTCTATCATGGAATTTACCCTAGTTTAGCATTCATAAAAAATATCATAATAGGGACAACAATTTGCATCGTGGTCAAACGTTTTGCAATGATAGCACATAACGTGAGTGTAAGAGGACTAGTGATGACACACATACACACACACACACACACACACACACACACACACACACACACACACACACACACACACACACACACACACACACACACACACATATATATATATATATATATATATATATATATATATATATATATGTAAGTGATTGAGGAAAAATTCAATTTTTCCCAAATGGGCCAAAGTGTCTCAGACCCGCTGACCAGGCCTATATCTGGGATGGTGCACCTTTCCTGGGGGCTTCCCTGGGCCCATATCTAAGATAAAAGGCCCGAAGGCGCAACCATGGGGGCTTCCCCTAGGGCCCTTCCATACAGAAACCGACGGCCCACACGGGCATCCCAGGTAAGATTACTATTTTTCCCTTTTTTCGAACAGGCTATAAATAGTCGCCTACCTACCTCGAGAAAAGGGTTGGCAGATTGATTCATTGAACACTTACTCTCTTTTACTCTCTTTTTCTCTCTCTGTTGACCTCCGACGTGGACCCCAAGCTAACTTGATCGACAGAGAGGCGTTCCCCAGTACACAACCCAGGGGTTGCCCATTTTGCTGGTGGACCCGCTCTAGGAGAAGGATGCCGAGGGTTGCATGCCAGCTCTCAGATAAACCTATTCCTTCATTCCCACGTCATTACCTACTTCACCCTAAAGATTCCGTCCGGAAGCAATATGCATATGTATATCTATATCTATATCTATATCTATACACACACATATATATATATACATATACATATATATATATATATATATATATATATATATATATATATATACATATGTATATATGCATTTATATATATATATATATTTATATACATATATATATATACACACATATATATGTATATAAATATATATACATACAAAAACCTATATACATATATACATATAAATATACACACACACATATA